>JABXWE010101904.1:0-110752 GCA_014611495.1 Limonius californicus
GGGCCAATTCCTTATTCAGATTTAATTCATTTGTTGAAAACCAATTAACGTAACAACTTTAACGGAAAGTTAAGGCTGATCTAACCCAAGTGCAGATTTCAAATCTGCCCCTTTCTTTTGGCTATAACGCAACCAACACTACAGCTTGTTTTACTTCCATATTGCAGGGGTTGAACTGTCTACCTGTTTTCGTACCCTTATTTTACGACTTCAAAGAACGATAAATCAACGTGGGCAATAAACAAATAGTAAACGTGCCTTGTGGTAGATATAATAATGTTTTTTCACTACTAGTAAGTTGGCGTAGCATTTTGACACATATTAGAATGCCGTGAAATTCAATTTCTCTACCTTGGCGCAGTGACAGGTAAATAATTTTTCATTATTAACCACTGGTGTATAATGAACAAATTTATATTTTTTGAATATCCTGTGAAAATTTCAAAGAGAATTTTGTTATAGCACGATCAAGTATTATGGGGAAATTCTATTTAATGGTATTTTATGCATTGAAATCGTTGTTTAAAACAATTAATTTAATTTTAAAATCTTTGATATATTTGAATATACGTTTTTCGCGTCGTAACAAATGAGAAGTGTGTCAATATAAATTTCGCCGATGGCAGAACAACGCAACGTTAAAAAGAGAAAATTGTTAATAATTTCAGTATTTTAGATGAAACGAGAGCTTAAACACCAATTTTTGAATGCTATGTATGCTTTCATATAAAGATCTTTCGATTTTTCAGGCAGTAGCTTATCTGTTACCTGATCTGCAATTTCCCGCATTTCGGGCGGTGTACAGTTTATAGCTTCGCTCGTCATTTTAACAAAGCAGCCACAAAAAAACTTACTAAAAGACTCAAAAAAAGTATAATAAACTTTAATGTCAAACTTTATTAACCATTTTCAAACAACTGCCATACCAACAAAACAAAAAACTGCCATTTGTTTTATAATTTGAAATAAATACAGGTTTATGTTAAAATAGTCATTAAATTGACAATTTATAAAAGTTTATGTTACTAGTAGTGAAAAAAAAAGTATATACACCTCGGTAGAAAAGTCTTATAGCCCTCGGGCCTTACATCCCTCGGCGCTACGCGCCTCGGGATCTAAACTTAGCCCTCGGGCTATAATAGTAGACTTTTCTACCTTGGTGTATAATATACTATTTTAATATTGAAAATACTTAACCACAATAATGCAAAAATTACCAAGGAATTTAATTTAGAAATGCCATTAAAAAGAATTATTATTAATCATATTCAATGTTTATTTTGAATTTTGAGGTGTTGGTAAAATTTTATATAGCACCCGTGACTCGTTAGAATTTATCCACTTAATATGATTATGTAATATATTCACCTCTCGAAGAAAGTACCTTTTCCTCCAGGCCTTGGGACGAGCAGATGCACTTTCTTGCCTAGGTGAACAAATAGCTATTACATGATTTTTTATTAGTATGTACTTTATATTTTTAAAAATCTAGTACGTTGTTTTCATAGAAGTTTTTGTTTCTTGTCAAATTCCATATCCATAGATGTACCATTTATGTCTAATAAATTGTACAACAAATGTTCTGACGTAGTGGCAGCTATGATCGGAGCTAAAACTAAAAAAATCTGATTCATGGGAGTGCGCAATAAGTACTGCAGAATATGTGACAATGAGAAAGACAAAACTGATCCAAACCCTCACATCTGTTATAAAAACCATAATGGGACTTCTACGTCAATGGAAGCCGACGTTATAGTAGAAGGATTCAAAAAGTCGATCTCAATCACAATTTAATTTATGGAAAGAATTGCTGATGGTGACAGCAACGTATACAAAAAAAGTATTGTTAGCTGCACCATATGGACCTCAATTCCACGTAGAAAAAATGGAATGCAAAAATCATGTATTGAGAAATTACATGACTAAACTGACCGATTTAAAAAATAATACCGCATACGACATTGAACAAAGAAAGGTTTTGGGGTTAAAACTGGAGAAACTGAGAATAGGTAACTATGGCTGAACTAATGTTCAGCCATAGTTTTCCGGACTAAAATTTGATGGTATATCATTCCCAGAGAGAGTAATGCAATTAAAAAGGGATATAGAAAACGGACCATTACATGTGTTTGGAGATCATACGGAATGCATTCGTAACCAAAGCTCTTTGGCACCGAAGAAAAAAGAATTTTGAAACGAGTGGTAGGAGAAGCAAATGCGGTAGAAAAGCTAAAACAAAATAATTTTTACAATGAGATTGTTTCGCGCAACAGGAGAGTGGCAGATCATGCGTGGAGCTTGTTGCATAACGTCAACAACAATTTGGCGGAATGTTACAACTCTATTGTAGGAAAATTTGTGGGTGGAAAAAGGGTAAACTTTTCGTTGAAAGGTGGGTACACAGCAAGGTGTAAAGGTGCTGCTTTGTCTTTTAACAGCAATAGTGATTCCTACGAATTTCAAAAGAAAATGTTGAAAAATGGACCAGGCTTCTACACACAAAAGCATTGCAGACAAATAGCAAATTAAAAAAAAGCAACGCTTGCGAAAATACAAATGCTCGCAAACATTATTGTTGTTTGTTGCATTATTTACATCAATCTCTAGGTTATAGCTTTATATTTTTTGTTTTTTTTTTATTTCTAAGACCATTTGTACTAATATATTAATTTTGAATATATAATTGTATTTTTTTGTATAATGAAAAATAAACATTTTTTTCTCTCTACTAAACTAAATTCGAAAACATAAATTTGTTAACATTTCAAAGCCAACTAAAACAGACTTTTAAAAAGTACTGCACGAACGAAAATAGTGATACCAAAAAATTTGACAAAAAAAAAGAATAACCTAAATAGTTTTAATAACAGAAATAGGTACATCATTTTTTCGTAAAATCAAAAATAAATTTTTGTTCCTCTTGTAAACTGTATTCGGAGACATACGGTATATACATTTTTTTAAACTACATAACAATTTCATAGATATTGCCATGAATCTAGTAAGACTAATTATAATTTTCTTTTATTTGTTAGTTTGCAACTTTTTGAATTCAAAGACACATTTGGTTTGTCAATACATAAAATGTTCCATTATGGCCGGGTAATAAAACGATTATCCCATCACCGTAATAAAGTTGGCTTGCACCGAAGTTTCTACCTGAACAATCTACAGCGCCTCTCGCGGCCAAGTTGGAGAACTAAATGTGCAAAATATACAAAAATGACATGTGATTATTTAAACAATACACCTTTTTTTTAAACTGGTTATTATTGATTTATATCAAGTACAGCATTTTACACATGTCTGCTTATTTTCTTTTCTAAAAGTATCGTAGACATGAAGATACATCGTCCTCTACGTTCTTGCTTTTATTTAAATAAATAATTTTTTCTTCGTCTTGTTTTAGATTCAGCGGGCTAGGGAATAGTATTATTAATGTTAATCCAAAAAATCAAAAGGCTATCTTTAGATCTAGATACCAAAGAATGCAAAAACAATAAAAATAAAACGATTGCGGTCTACTTTTTACGTAATACATTTTTTTTAAATAATGAAACATATTCAGCGGGGTAGATATTAAAAATACGCGTAATTTGATGTATGATACATATAATAAAAAAAATGAATTACACCCAAAAAATGAAAAAATAACCAATTTTGGCCGGGAGGATCAGCCTTAATATTTAAGCCTTTGTTTGTTAGATTATTTTATTAGCATTGGATTTTAATAATTGGCTTGGCGTAGGACATATCTCCAGATGTATTTCTCATCTAAGTTATTTTAGTTAGTTGAAGATCCTATTGAAGATGGCAGCTTAGTTACCGAAATACGTAATATAGGTGTACTAAATATTATGGAGGTAAGGGGGTTTCCAAGTTTATAAATAATTACGAAAAAAATAACACAGCAATATATACTGTTAGGTATCTCTAATTTTTTATAGTAAAAAACTGATTGTTTTGTTAATTATATTTATATTCTTACAATTGAGTTATTGTAGTAGGTCGTTTCAACACATTAAACGGGATACTTCTTCTACATGCACCTAAAAAAATGGAAGATAGCTAGCCTTCAAACTGAATAAATTTCGCCTGCTCTACCCAGAATATTCATTTTATTGGTTAAGATCCATCCTCTCTAAATCTGCTCTGGAAGTATTTTAATGTGCTTTCATCAAATTATCGTTGCGTTAAAAGTTTTCCAATTTGGTAAGGGTAATATCCATCTGCACCAGATCCAGTTTATGCTATACATACATGATAAAGTAATGGAAACGTCTTTATACCCCGTTTTCTATGTTTTAAATTGTACAAAATAATGTTTGAATACATATAAGGTATGAAGCAGTTCCTATTTTTTAAGAGGACATGTTTAAATATTGATCGTTAATCAAAATCTTAAAATTTCTTTTTCTCAGAGGTTTATTACGCTGTGTGTATCTAAAATACTTAAGGCTAACTTACATAAAATATTAATATAATTTTGCTTTTCTAGAAATTCATAGAACAGTAACATCTATCAGTTTAATTTCAGCAGTTTAATAGCAGTGCACGAACATATTTCTGTACTTGCAGTTACATTTGGGATTTTGTTGCAATTGTATCTACTTTCCACGTATACGCATGTTTCTATAAGCAAAGAACAACCTAAAAGAGAAGCACTCTCGACAGTGCTATTTCTGAAGTGAAGTACGGAAATGCGAGAGATCACGAAATAATTGTTATGCATACCAATAAAATTAGTTTGGTTGGTAACCGAAGAAAGGAGGAATTCCAAGTTAAAGATGCTGATGATATTTCCGGTGGGATTATATCAGTAACCACATCAGAATGGTATAAAAGCATAAAAGAATATCTTATACAAAATATTGTAATACATATCGCCGATGCAATTTTTATTTTCGACGGGAAAGGATTTTTCTGATACGTACGGATATGTTGGGTAGTGAACTTTATGTTAGTGTATCGAATTTCCCGATAATATTTTCAACAAAATAGGGTGCTTGGAATTCTTTCTCCAGCCGCTATCTCCAGTTATATTTACTTGTTGACCTCGTTTGTGTGTAGTGCATCTCTGTTTCCAGACTTGTTTGTGGTGCAAATAATTGGCAGATGGTGTAGCTGAAGTTATACACCCTGGTGCAACTACATTTCATATCGCGCAATGCAGTGGCTCAGTGTCATGTATAATGCAGACAAGGAGAAGCTCACATCGCGCATTTCTGCTACCTCAACTCACTGCATCATTCATGTTGTATACCAGTCAATGCCACGTTGCATTTGCTTATGCATTGTGTAGTTTTATACTCTGCTGTTCCCAACTTGCAGCTTTCCAATAGAATTCATGTAGTTCATCTTGTCTCTTTAAACTGGATTCTATTCATGGTAATTGGAATAAAAGCTTGGGCTTATTAGGAAGAGCATAATTAGAACGGTATTTCAGAATTAAATGTCAAGGGTATGTCATCTAATTATAATAAAATCAAACTTGAGAAGTACGAAATTGCGTTTAAATTAGTCCAGGATAACATTATTAAAGCATGTAATAAAATATCAAAAAACACAACAAAACTTGAGTGACTTCATCATGATAAAGCTGGTTATGATGTAGGGCCAGCCTTTACAGCTCCATGACGTTATACCATATTTTTATAAACGGAACCATATATTTTTTATATCAGGCAAATAATCAGAAGGGTAGATTTATACGACGTGTTTTATGTTTTATTTAAATATTTGTTTTCCGGGCGTTACCTTCCGCAAATTCCTATAGGTATACAAAAAGAGAAAACCTACAGGAATACAATATCTATATTTGTTGCTCCCGGAGGTTGTTGCTTCTTTCGTTTATTTCTGTTAAAATTTAATTTTACATTTAAATTAGTTTTTTAGTGGATTACATTTTGCTATTTCATTATTTACTGAACGTTGCTCAAATAATTAAACTGTCATGCACATTTCTGTAAAGTTCCTCTAAGATATTGAAACAGCTAAGTGCTCCATTACTACAGTAACATCGCTGAAATTACCGGTGTTTGTTTGATTTGAAACAAGTAAATAACGTTCTTGTGAGTTTAATTGTAGACTGTCGGTAGAAACTGAAACTTGAAGTTACAGATAGATATACCAACAGAGAAAACATTTACTTCCATGACTGTTAATTACGTAGTTTACCACATAACTCTGAAAAGAACAAACAAATGGGAATGGCAGAAAGTAGAAGACTTATAAAATCAATTGGATAAATCTCTGAAATCGGTGTTCATTCTTATCTAACTTGTTTGTTGCTTCTTTTATTAGAGTGTATGTTTCAGATTCAGCAAATTAGTTTGCTTTGATAAAACTTACTGCTCCAATTATTTTTGCCACAAAGCCAATAATTCACCATTGTAGACAAGTTTTCCTAATCAGTTGGTTTCGATCATTCCCTTGAGTGTGCCGGAGAGCTGAAAGTATTTCAAGGATTATCATCAATAGGTCTTAATCTGTTGTATTTATACACTGATGTTAAATGATAAGGAAACCAATCTTTAGAGTAATTTATACAAATTAGTAATTAAGTTTGAAAATTAAAGAATAAGCCATTTAGGACCCTAATTAATCCGTATTCATGTTTGTGGAACTATATATATTTCATGGTAACTTCATTTCACAGGCCATATTCATTAGGCAGTGTAATGAAAACTGTGCTGAGCCGAAGGCTTTTAATTCCAGATAGAATATGTCAAAGCACACATCTGTGCTCTTATGCCCACCAGTCCTATTAAAAAGAAGATTATGGTCGTTTTAATTAATGATCCCTAGCTTAGAAACTACTGTTTTGAGGTTCGCTTTCAAATGAAGAACAATCTTGCTTCCAGCAGGTAGTTTAGACAATATAATCTCATTTTCCGCTGACGTGTTACGCAGTTGATTGTGTTGTAAATGTTTTACCTTGGAGCATCGTTGAAAATATTCAAACTAGCACTATCACCGTTTTCGACTGTAATAGTGGAACGTCATAAATTAATGTTTCACAGTTGTGCTTTAAACCGGTTACCTTTTGCTACTGCATTTATTTTTATTGCAATTGAAATTTTTTACTAATCTTTATAAAAGTATTTTAACAATTTTTAGTAAACTGATGAGTAGCTGAAGCCACACTGCGCCATACACTTTGTTTGTATGTTTTTCTAAACTAGACAATGTACTAAGATTTAGGAAGAACATGAAGCAGGAATACTAATAGCACCAAACAGAATGAAAGATATAACTACGGAAAAATGTGTAAACGAAAGAATAATGAAAGTGGAAATAAAACTGACAAACTGAGAAACATGGACATTAATAACAGCATATGGAGTAAATGATGACGCAAACAAAGAACAAAACGAAAAATTCTTCAACGAACTACAAGAGAAAATTTAATAACTATGGGGGACCTAAATGGAAGAGTGGGAAACGAAAATGCAAGAACAAAAACATCATGAGAAAAGAAGGAGAAAGGGCCAGAAACAATCTTGGAGAAAGAATTATTGAATTATGTATAAAAAATGAACTAGTTATCACTAACACAAAATACAGACACAAGAATATGCATAATACACAAGAGAACAACCAAGTAGAGGAAAAAAGTTAATTATCGATTACTTCCTGATAAGAAAACACAAATCTCGACTTATAAAACACGTTAAAGCACAAAGGCAAGCTGAAATTGGGAGCGACCACTATATGCTCATGATGAATATAAGAACTCAAAAAAAATAGAACCACGAAAAGAATAGAAGAATAGTAAAAAAATAAGAAGCTATAAACTAAAAGAACAGGAGTGTAAAAAGAAATATCAAGAGAGTACAGATAGGCAATTCAAAGAACAAAGAGAAGAAATAGGAATAGAAGAAAAGTTGAAGAAATTCAAAGAAACCGCCTTAGAGACAGCAAAAGAATGTTGTGGAATATTAAAAATATCAAATAGAAATATAAATAGAACGGAATGGCGGACGGAAGATCTGGAACGAAAAATAAAAGAAGAAACAATTAGCATGTAAAATAAACCTAAATGAAAAACGGCCAGAAGACTACGAAACATATAAGGAAGAAAGACAGGAGGTAAAAGCAGAAGTAATGAAAGCTAAAGAATAATTATGGATAAAATTTGGACAGAAAATTAGCCTGTTCTTCTTCAGTCGATTCTTGATCGGATTCTTCCATTAGTGCGTAGATTCTGCTTGCCTCTCTTTGGATATCCTCTTTTCTTCGTGCTCATTCCTCCCATGTCTGTTTAGGTATGCCGGTATTTTGGATGTCCCTCTCCAATGGTGTATTCCACGTGTAGCATGGTCTTCCGATCTTCTTTTCTTCTGTTTGCATGGCATTCGCTTGCTGTAGAGGATGGTTGGCAGGTCTTTTTAGGATATGTGCCCAGTATTTGATTCTTGGTGTGGTGAGCCGTTTCGTTATTGTTTTCCCTTCTAGAAGTTCTTGTGCCGTCGAAATGTTTTCTTCCTCTGTGCTTATTTGAAATAGTTTGAGTATTCTCTTTTCCATCCTTCGAAGTGCCATTCTGTTGGCTTTCGTGATTGCGGGAGTTTTCAATCCGTATAGAGCAGTTGTGGCTATAATGGAGTTGTATATTATCTTCTTTATTCCGTTTGGTAGTTTGTGCTGTTAGGAAAGAGGAAGAATCATGTGTGTGGCTTGGTGTGCTTTGGTTATTCTCTGGTTATTTAAATACCCCTAAAGTACTCTACTTACAGATAACTGTAAAAAATCAAAAAAATTTTTTTCTATCACCATAATACTAAACGCAGCTATTTGCGGTCTCTGATTTGTCTTCCCGGATCTGAGCACTAAATTAAATTATATTAAATTAAAGGAGATTAAGTTAATTGAAATTAAATGAGATTAAAGTTTACAAATCGTTTTTTACTTTTAGATGTTACAGATGCCCAGACCTTTTTTTTCTCACATTCATACTACCGTTCCCCGCCCGGAACAGCTTTCGCATTACTTCAGGGGGTGCGGGCGTCCCTTACATACTAAACATTCATGCAACATGCACCCTAAACTTAACTAAGCAAATGCGGTCGCCCCAGTCGGGATTCGATCGCCCCAACGGAGCAACTGCATTTACTGTGACCTCGAGTGGCCAATGCGTTCTCGCACTCGACCACCGCGGTCCCACAGATGCCCAGACCTAAAATATCCCTAATCTACTCTACTTTACCGTTAAATGTGAAATATTCTAAATTTTTTGCTTTAACCTCGATTGTTAACTTATCTTATGTTGACCTCTTTTCAAATTTTAACTAATCAAAATAATACTTAACGCGACTTTCGCGGTCTCTAATTTGGCTTACCCGGATCTACGCTTTAAATTAAATTAAGGAAGATTAATTTAAATTAAATTAAATTAAAAGAGATTAAGGAGATTAAGGTTTCAGGTCGTTTTTGTGCTTTTAGAAGTTACGAATTCCTATACCTAGATTTTCTCTAATGTACTCTACTTTATATTGAAACGTTAAGAATTACAAATTTTTGTGTTAACCTCGTTCGTTATATTATCTTATGTTGACCCCTTTTCAACTTTTAGCCCATCCAATTAATACTAAAAGCGATTATTGCGGTCTCTAGTTGGCCTACCCGAATCTACGCACTAAAATAATTTGCAGTAACTTAAATTACCTTAAAATAAATGAGATTAAATTCTACAATTCGTTTATTCCTTTTAGAAGTTACAAGTTCCTGGACCTAAAATATCCCTTATTTTCTACTTTGCAATTAAATGTGAGATATTCGTAATTTTCGGCTTTAACCTTAACCCACGCTTGCCTGCCTGTTGAGCCCAGCAATATTTTTCCTGGAAATTAGGAGTATTATTGACTTGTATGCTTCCGTCCCCGAAAAAAGTCTCCCTCTACCTGTTTTCTACCCTTCTCGTTTTTACCCAAAAAGCGGCCCCAGATGCCTATGCGCTTGTACAGTCTTATCTAATCGTTTGTTACAAAATTCCCCCGTTTTAATTTCCCTTATCAACTTTAATTTATTTCTTTAATTCTATTAGACTACAAATACTACAAAAGACTACAAAGCAATCAAACTTATTTTTCACTGCCCTTTCCCCCGTTTTTCTGCGTTCCCTGCAGATCGCCAATCCTTCACCTTTCATTGATCGTCAGGTATTTCTCCTTCCTTCAGTCCCTGTTCGCGCACACACGCACCCGTACTTGATAGACAGTTTGCACCCAAAATATTTTTTTAAATCTCCCTAAGTAATTTTGCTCGAGAGCGTTCACAAACACGTCCGTCCCCGACCGCGT
This sequence comes from Limonius californicus, assembly GCA_014611495.1. Lineage (NCBI taxonomy): Eukaryota > Metazoa > Arthropoda > Insecta > Coleoptera > Elateridae > Limonius > Limonius californicus. The sequence goes on from JABXWE010101904.1 coordinate 10,302, forward strand.
CGCAACGCGTCTTCACTTACATTGTAATTGTTTGATAAAAAATCACCACACTGTATAGTAGCATTAAATAATACAACGAACTAAACTGCAATTGTATTGTATTGTAACTGTATAATAATTATGGTCTGAACATAAGTTAATACTATTTATCATTTTTTAAATGTTTTCAATAAGCACGGTTAAAGGTCATTACTAACTGTTGCAAGAAATAAATATGAGGCTGAGAAGAACTAACAGTTCAGATATTATCTGTATAATCCCATAAGACTTTACTGAGAGAACATATTGAGCGTTTCGCTCTTGAAAAATGTTAATTAATAATTGTCAAACTGGTGGCTTAGCTACCAATTTTAAAAAAAGTCCTACCTTTGTACTATCTATGTTTACACGCTTTGAAGTTTCAGGGGTACCTCGGGGGATATAGGACCTAATCTGTGTTGGATAAATCAATTAATCAATATTGATCATTCGGTTTCTAGAAATGTATTTTAGTAAATGTTACAGAGGTTGGAATTTAAATTTAAAAAACGTGTATTAAATTAAATCTGAATCGACGCCTAATAAAGTAAAGTCGTTTTTACATTTAAAATTCCAGTAGTTCAAATGCGTCAAATAATATCATTTATTTAGGTGACCATGTGGCAGTTGCTAAATATTACAACAAATTAATCTGACATTCGAAAATAGTTGTACAGCCAATTGTTTATGAAACGTTTTTTTTTGGTTCTTATATTATATAAAAAAGTAACGTTAAATTATTTCATAATTTATATAATTTAATGTTTAAATAGAGAACTACCGTGGAATTGAATAACGCTTGAACTTAATTAACAGTTTAATCGCTTCATATGATCAGTTCTTCTAGGAGAACTTTTTTGAGAATCGCTGAGGATATAAGACACGGGAACTTTCAAATAATACTTTTATGTCAAGGAAGGGGAACCAATACAACTGGTGTTGTGGATAGAGCATTGCGTAAAAACTTTTCAACGATGCTTTGTTATTTCAGCTGAATAGGAATATTTTTGGTGAAAAGTAGCTGTTAACGAACAGACAAGCGGCGAAATAGGCAGACAGATGTGTAGATGGATTGACAGGCAGGGCAAACAGCATAAAATTCGACTTCCTCTTACCTTTTCCTCTAGCGTAATGATGAATTTAGCTGTTAGTTATAAATCTTACCAGCAGCACTTTTTAGTTAGTATAACGCTCCACGCTGCATATTTCTAAAACACCTAACAATCTTGTGACTTGGAAAGCCTTAAATTATAAAGGCATTTATTTAATTCGCTGCATTAAGAAAACAAAATTGTTTCGATCCGACTAAATACAGACGGTCTGGAATGGTATCTAGATTTTTTAATATAGGCAATTTGGGTAGAGATAAAAAACTGTGTAATTTGGTGCCAGTTCTAATTTTGGGATAAACAGCACAGACACAATTTCCGGCCGAGTAGGCGCACAACGAATCACACTGAAGCCACTCGACCTTAGCACGTCCTAGATTGTTACATAGAATCTACATTTTATAATCTGTATCGACAACTGAAATGAACAGCCAAAACCGGTTTGCGTTTTGTGGTTTATTTTTTACGATACATAGTTTTAAGATTTTTAGAATAGCATCGTTGGTAACTTTCTAAATTTTGAGTTATTTGCTAGACACGCTTATTCAAGATATCTTGTTCTTATGGACTAATTAGATATATTATAGGTAGGCTGTTATAGGTGTTTGGCCTCTTCAGCCCAGGGCATCCTTTCTTCTTGTGGGTTCTTGCATCTGCTTGTGGTGTGGAGTTGGGGATTTTGGTTCCTTCAGTTATTCTTCGAGATGGGAAGTTGTTGGTGGAAGTCCTTGGATGGTCCTTTGGTTGTTGGTTGTGGCGTCTTGGGTATTTAGAAATGTAATTAAAAGTAGTGTAGTATTACCTATATATATATATATATATATATATATATATATATATATATATATGGATATTATTATGCTCAACGCGTTGTTAATAAGGCATTTTCTACAAGGTCGAAGAGGTCGTCGGGGAGTTTCTGAGTTTGGGAGAAATTTGAGGATATTGGGATATGGGGTTATTGCCGTTGAGGATGCCGGTGATGGTTTTTGAAAATGGTAGCAGATAGGGGTGGCGAAGGTGGTGCCGGTGACTTCCTGAACTAAGATTCTGGGATATTAGAAGACGAGTCTGCAGTTTCTCGGAGAATTTGTCGTTCGCATCTGCGAATTTATTCTGGGCCATGAGTTGGAAGGGTGGCATACATGGGGGCTCGGTATTCGATTACTGGGCTGATGAAGGTATTGAAGCTGTGGAGGAGGGTGCGAAAATTATAACCTTGAAAGCGTCCTTGGATAGGTTAAAGCGATGGCGAAATTTATTGAGGTTTTCTCGGAAGTCTGGTAGTAGAGAGCAGGTATCAAAGAAGATGATACCGAGACATGTTTGAAAGGGGGATCGGTTGGTTGTTGATTGTTAGGTTAATAAGATGGGAATTTAAAATTAGATTCTCCAGCAAATATATAAGCCCCATACATTTTCGTTTTTACAATAAATGCCATTTAAATCCTGAAAACATTAATAGTTTGCAATTTTATGTATTATACCATTTACGTGATGTTGCAGTATTTTTCTGTTTACATTGTCCGGTCACACTGTCTGTTCACACTGGCTGTGTACACTTTCTATTGACACTGATCGTTTACCCCACCCCTTTATTCCTCCCACTTTCAGGCCGGGCCCGTCCCTTTACCACGACGTTTTGCCAGGTCCCTCTATCAGCTTTTAATCCGCCCCTTTGCTTCGCCCCTTCATCCGTCCCTCTGCACCGCCCTTTACCCCGGCCCTTTACTTGCGCCTATCTCCATCACTTTAATCTACCCCTTTCCCCTCCTCTTTCGCTGCTCATTATCCCCGCCCCTTTACCCCGCCCCTTTACACGCGCTTTTACCACGCCCCTTTACCTGTCTGTCTACACTGTCTATTTACGCCGTCCCTATGGCCCGCCCCGCCACCCCGCCTCCACGTCCCTTTGCTCCGCCCCTTTTACCAGCATCTTTACCCCTCTTCATTAACCCGCTCTCTTTAACCCCTCTTTTTTACCCCAACCTTTACCCCGCTTCTGTACCCGCTCCTTTCCCGACCTATTTACCCGCCCCTTTTTCTTTCCTATTAACACCGCCCATTTACTATACCTCTTTACCCGCCCATTACTTAGACCCTTTACCCCGCCCCTTTTCCACGGCCCTTTACTCCGTCCTTCTCTACCACGTCTCTTTACACCGCCCCTTTATCCCGCCCTTTTACTTGTCTGTCTACACTGCCTGTCTACAAGGTGTGGCTACACCATAGACCCACACCGTCTGTTTACTCTGTCTTCTACACTGTCTGTTTATATTGTCTGTGCCAACTGTCTGTCATAAGTATCTGTAACAACTGTCCGTCTACATTGTTTATCAACATTTTCTGTCCTTTACTCCGCTCGTATACCCGGCCCCCTTCTCCGCTTCTTTAGCCCGCCCCTTGCGACGCCCTTTTTCCACGCATACTCTTCTGCCTCCTTTTCCGCCCCAATGCCACACCGTTTTCCACGTCCCTTTTCCACGTCCCTTTTCCACGCTCCGTTGCCAAGCCCATTTGTCACGCCCCTCTGTCAGTCTTATTTGCCACGCCCCCTTCCTACTCCTCTGCCACGCCCCTTTCCCCGCCCTTTATCCGCCCGTTACCCCGGTCCTTTGCCTAACCTCTTCACCCCGGTCATTTTCCGCGCCCTTTAACTCACTCCTTTAGCACGAGCGTTTACAACGCCCCTTTAGCACGCCCCTTTAGCACGCTTCTTTAGCACCCCCCTTTAGGACGCCTCCTTACCCTGCCACTTTGCCTGTCTTTCTACACTATCTGTTTACACTGTCTGTTACAACTGTATGTCACAACTGCATGTCACAAATGTCTATTACAACTGTCTATGACGACTTTTACACCGCATCATTTTCCCACCCTTTAGCCTGTCCCTTTTCCCCGCCCTTTCCCCGCCCATTTTCCTTCCCGTTACTCCACCCTCTTACCCCGTCCTGTACTCCGCCCTGTTGCTCTGCCCTTTCCCCCTCCCCTATTGCTCTCTTCACCACGCACCTTTTCCGTGCCCCTTTTCCCGCTCCATTACTCTCCCCAATCCCCGCCCCGTTCTCCGCCCCTTTCCTCACCCCTTTTCTCGCCCCCTTATCACTGTCTGTTTATATTGTCCGTTTACGCTATCAGTCACAAGTATCTGTAACAACTGTCTGTCTACATAGTTTGTAACATTTTCCGTCTACACTGTCTGCCTACACTGTCTGTCTACGCCGGTTTTTTGGATTGTCTGTTTACACTGTCTGTCACAAGTATCTGTAACAACGGTGTGTCTACATCATTTGTCAGCATTTTCTGTCTAGAAAGTCTGTCTACAATGTCTATATACACTGTCTGCCTACACTGTCTATCTACACTGTCTGTCTACACTGTCTGTCTACACTGTTTGTCTTCTAAGGACAGTTGTTCTATTATCCGTATTTTCTGCTGTTATTTACAATAACACAAAGATAACTTGCAACTGTAAGACGTCCATATAGCTTATATTTTTTTCTGAGTTTAATGATCTTGTATTAGGCGGTGTTCTTATGGTGAGAACTATTCCTCTCTTGACATTCTGATTCAAAACATCGAACTTGATCAGGTACTCAGTGTAACCTAAAATCAATTTTAATATTTGCATGGCAATTACTCCTGAATTAATTTGAACAATTGCTCCTGCAGTAACTCTAATTTTTATAGAAAATTTATGTAGGTTCTTACTTTGAAGTTAGAAGCGTTACCTAGATTATCATTCTTCTTTAATTGGAGATATACTCACATTATTATCAAAGAATCACCTACAAAACTTGACTTTACATTATAATCTATCTTATGCGTGATAATAAAGCCAGAGAGACAACTAATGGGCACATGTTAAATAGCTACAATGAGGAATTCTTTTAGTTCTTCAAGTTTAATTATTATTTTATGCGTTATCTACCAATGACTATATCAACTTTTTTAAAGTACCTATGTTTTTTTAGGGTACATATGCGATAGCAATATAACGACACTACTAGAAAAGTAGCAGATAGAAGTATATAAAAGACCTCACGTAAATATGAACGACCTTTAATAGCTACCTTAATAAAATATAGAATCGTCTGTATAATCCCCTGTTGCCATGCAGTTAAAATGGGTGTACGCCTACCGTGTACTTGCGGGTCTCTGTGCTCGACTACTATTTGTTCACTTGTCAATATATTCCTAAAATAAAATATTTTCTGTAGGCATTAAGTATATGTTGTTGGTAATTTTCAAAATCTCACATTTCTGTAAGGAATGCTATTAGTCGCAGGGTTGCCTGTTCTTATATTTGAATTCGTATAGGGTAATATTTCTTATTTTGTTCCGAATAAAATTAAATAGAAGTTTATTTTGTAATCATGTTTGAGTGTAAATTTTTTTGTTTCATTCATTTTACTTAAGGTTCGGGTTTGAGGCAATATTTATTGATGTTTTTGAACACATATTAGTTACATCTATTTTATTTAAATGTAGAAAAGTATATGGAAGACCTTAGAGAAAACCGTTACCAATAGAACAGTTTTCTTGATTTTTGTAGCGTTTATAACTTTACAAAATTCTTTCGTTTCTGAAAAATTTCTGTTTGATAGTGAACCATTTTTACAACTGTTAGATACTTTCGAAATTCAGCATTATTTCAGTAACCTCCTCAGCGGAAAGTTTCGTTTCTAAGGTTTCACAGATTTTTTATAAATTTAATACCTTATAAAATTTAATAAAAATCCATATACTCTTTCCTAATATTTTTTTCATGATTTGTCAACCTTTTGAAAGTACACCGTTTTTACAACTGATTTATTTTAAAAACTTTAAGAGCTATTGAACTAACTTCTAAGTTTTTGTCAATTGTAATAACAATTTTTAAGTTAAAAGGTCGCAATTTTCAAATAATCCTAGACAGTATAGCAAATGATTATATTCCTATATGAAATTCTTCTAAATTCTATTTTCAAAATTACTAGCAAACTATTTTACTCAAATTTGGCCATTTTTACGACATTCACGACTCGTTTATACACAACATTGTTTTATTTTTGGTGTATAAACGAATATTTCTTAAAAATATAAAATTGCAATAAAAACTAATACTCTCCCTGTATCCGTGGTATCTGAAAATAAAAGTAAAGGTTTTAATGACCAATCAAAAAACGTGCTAAATAATTTTACAAACGACGGTGTTTAATGAAATATTAACTAGTTATTCTGTACGGATGCAGTTACACTTAGTTCTGCGAGTAAATTGGTTGTTGGGCAAACTGTTAGCGAGCAACTGTTCTGGCGAGCACCTTTCCCAGCGGGCAGTCGGTGGCGAGCAAACGGCAGCGGGCAAATGGTGGCGAGCAAACGGCAGCGGGCAAATGGTGGCGAGCAAATGAGCTAGAATCGTTAAAATGTATTACATGGAATATTTTAATACCAAAGATATTTCTTTTTACATATGATAATACTCAATAAACGTTAAATATAGTCTTGAGATAGTGAAGTGAATGTAAAAATAGCGGTATGAAAGTATATCGAAGATACGAGTAATATAGCTTTTTACAAAAGTTCAAAACCCTCTTCAGAGGAAATCAAACTAAAGAAGAATCCTAAAGCCTACTCTGCCTTATGTGTTTTCCATTAAATAGTGGCTACCATAATATATTATTGTAGTAGAAAGATATTATTTATCCGTAGAAATATATTCAGAGAAAACCATGAATTGAAATGGGCAGTACAAGTATATCGAGAATATTTTTAAATCGTTTGTTATATTTAAATTCGGAACATCATGCAACGTAAGCGTAGGTCCATTTTGGTTATAATAATATTGAAATTTGTGGCAAAAACGACATATTGGAGGTAGAAGTATGTAAATGCAGCAGAATTTTAAAATAAGAAAGATGTGGTTCAGGTTTGTTTGCATCAGCATCCTTGTATTACTCTTTGCGAAATTGGATTTTTCCTGGAGGAGATTGCGGTTAGAATAATATAGTATCCTTAAATAGTAGTAGGACTAAAGTTAGGGCAGGTTCTCTTGTGTTAGTTGTGCGGCAAACGGTCTCTCTCATACGTTAAAAATTGTTATGCCCCAGGGTCGCTGTTCAGTCTTGCCGTGATCGTTTACATTTCAGTTTTTCTTTTTGAGTTGGCAAAGTAAACTCGCTCTTTTCCAGTTTTTAATATGAACGGTTTACGTTGTTTAGGCAGCCGGAGGCGAGCCGAGATGGCAGCATCGGGGCCAGGATATGATTCCACGTGTCGCAGTACGCAGATTTGTTTTCATTTGGTTGTTGTGTCACCGCTGAAAAAATATCCCGACGAAAGACTGGCAAAATAGACTCTCGAAATTGAAAATAATAGCTCCGGGACACAGGGAAATGACAAAATTGAGTTAAGACAACGTGAGGGAAATAAAACCAAGAAATACGTTTGCTTTGGTTATTCAATTCCGGCGTTCGTTTTTGAATATGCGCTTTGCCTCGACAGGTTTTTTAATCTATAATGCCGCGAAAAGTACAATCTCTGACTGTGGCAGGTTAATAATGCACTACTTATTCCCGTGCATTCGTCAGTGACGGAAGTAATTGCAAACCCGCTTCCTGACTCCTGGAGAGACGTTTCAAGACATGTTTAGTGTCTCTGTCAGTTCGATCACGACAGATGGTTTCTCCAGGTTTAATTACTTCGTGTTGACTCGCGGTAACTTGCGACGAGGGATGACGCCCAGACGCCTTCGACGCTGACGCGAATTTTCTTTCATTTGCGGCTGATGAAGATGGACCACTCTCCTAATTGTATTTGTCTCCCATCTACTCTTTCTCCGGCAACTGCCGACATATTAGAGCACGATGAAATTAATAACAACTTAACAGCTTAATTCTCTTTTATCTACAACCGCAACTTTAGCTTATGCCCGCCCCGCAATATTGCATTTCTCTTCTTCCCGGGCATAAATTATTCCGCAGACTCGTGGAAGCTCAAATATATGTAGTCGAGGATTAATTCATTGATGCGCAGAAGCTTTAGAATTTTGTGGAACATAACAAAAGGTTACAGACGCTTGAAGCTTGACATCCTTTGACATGTTTACAATAATAATGAAAAACTGAGCATTAAATGTGCGGAGAACGTTGCTTTCGCGACCGCGTCTATTTAACCAGAATGTGAACAAATATTTTTTTCTTTAACGTCGGGAAAATGAATATGAAAATTTTAAAACCTTGTTCACTTACGTTGTCTTTACAAATTTTCTAATCAAATGATTGTAGAGATAGATTACGATGGCAATTATCCGTAATTATATATTTTGTATGTTGAAAGTTGCTAAACAAATTACTGCTAGTGCGTCTTTGTTCATTCAACACGCCTTTTCACCTTCCTCTTTCCCTACTTTTATCTACTATTTGCAAACGCTTTGCTTGAAAAGCTATAGCCATTTTATTGTTACCCGTGCGTGGCCATATAGGAAACGGGCTTCACAATTTACATAATTTTATTAAAGTACGTAACCTAACGCGCAAGCATAAAGGTATATTGAAGTAAAACCTTTTGGGAGTTGACCCTTTAAAATAATACCCATTTTGAACTTTTTGTAAACAGCTAGTTAAATGTACCAAAAACCCACCTTTTTATTTCAAGGTTCTGGAGCAATTTTATGCTATAATCCCGAATGTAAGTGGGAATGCTGTTAAATTATCAAACATGCAAACGTTGTGGGCTTGTTAAAAACCCCGCTTAAAAGAAGTTTCGTTGAAGTATGCTTCAGTAAAACCAAAACAACTTATCATCGACTTCCTAGTAACGACAGTAACGTGTCCTAAATTGCTTTTAAATTTTAAATCGAATCTCGGAAATATATCTGAGAATTTTTATTGCATCTTAGCATGCCATGTTGCCAGCATTGTTGCAGCAATTGCTTGCATGCCTGTTTTTGCATTTAAAGCTTTCGTAATCTACTTTGCGACTGTAAAGATTTTCAGCTACACATCCTGTATGTATCTCAACGTTAATAGATATCAAATTTTCGTTATTATTAAAAACCATAATATTTTCAAATAATCTCCAACAATTACTATCATCGGTGATAGATTGAACTGGAATAATTTTAAATTTAATTCAACTGTTTGCACTAAATTACCTAAATTAAATTATATTCTGAATCAATTAGACAGAATTCAATCAGTTTAAATTAGTTGCTTTACTTAAATTGAATTGCAATACCCACCCGAGTGGAATAGATTTGATTTGAACTTAATCAAATTACGTTTGCATCCGAATTGCTCTATAATTAAATGTAAGTGTTCAAAATTAGTCTATTTCCACGTAATTGATTTGGAGTACATTTAGAAATTGAATTAAACTGAAAATAAAGAAGCGCCAAGCGACAATTAATGCATTAATTTAAATTATAAAATTGGAAGTTTCTGTTTACTATCTAGCGATGGATTTGTTGTAGTAAAGTGAAGCTTTTTCAGTGGCGTTAATTAAATTGAATCGTGTTAAATGAAATACTATAAGAGATTTGTTAATTGTTTCTTGCCTTACTTCAATGAAAATCATAATTTTATATTAATAATAATAATAGTCACAATTTCAACAGGATTTATTTACTTTTTGTGCTTTATACTTATTTCGGCATTTCACATGTCATTTCTAAAAGCATTTAATGTTGTAAAGATTTGTAGCTGCGGCAACAGAACACTGGATCTTGCTTTCGGAATCTGTGTTATGTTCATTTGAATTTGCCACTGCATCTGGATTCGAGCTATTCTAATTGCCGCTCCATAGGAATCAAATTTCCATTTTAATTGCAATTCTTAAGTCAATCGCTATATTATTTTTTTAACGATGAGTTATGGAACTTTCGTAAAGCCTTTGAAAGTTCCCTTTGTAGGCTAGATTTGCCGATCTGAAACAATTCTCGGAAATGTTTATTCTCGGAAGTCGCACGTGTTATTTCCTTCTAGAACTATTACATGATATTTCTCCTTCTGGTGTAATATTTTTGACCAACGCTTGTTGGCGCTGCGTCTGGTTCTTCAGTCGACCTTACACCTTCGCCCAACTCCGGTCGCCCTTTCCATCTATGGGGGCCGTAAAGAAACAAAGTAGGCGCTAGACTCTTGGAACAGAACTACGTCTTTTTTCTGATAAGGGGTTCCTTCGCGGCTTCTCTGCTAAATTGAGTTTTTCCGTATCGTATTTTGCTTTAGGCAAAAAGAATCTCGACCAAGTCGGATTTAAATAAATATTAGCAGTGTTAAGCTTTGGTGCATGGACAATTAAGTGTAATTGTCCTTTCGATCTTTATGGGATATAAGCGATTTAAAAACCCGTGGAAGTTGTGCTTCTTGGAGCTGTTGTTTTAATCGTCTGAACACTCCCGTCGGAAGTAATCTAACCCCCAGGGGCATCGCAGCAATTATTTCGTTCCAACGTCTCCCGAGGAATGTTGCCTACCTTTTTCCCGGCCCTGAAAATACCCCAGACCGTACGTGTACCTGGAGAGCATCTCGAAATTGTACCTACCTCTTTCTCTACTCCATTCACCGAAAGTCAAGGTAAAGGAACTAGTTTTTTTTTGTGTTGTGGAAAAACCTTTTACGTGTTAACTTGCAAAATTTTAAGTGATTGAACTTTTCTTTGTTAATGTGACAAGAAGCGGCCATCAGTCGTCGATTGTCATTTCTTTTTTGTACTACTAATTGTAAAATTATATATATTGTGTTATTCGTGTAAACTCCGACGCCGCTGGCCACGTAGTTGTTTGGAGAATTTAAATACCGTGCGCTAGGGGCGGCGAGTTCCTCCTCTTGAACGTTCAAATTAACAATTTGTAATACTGAAGTATAAAATCACCATTTGCTGTCTTTTTTGTATTGTGTCATTTCCAATAGTTTAATTATGTGTTTTAAAATTTACTACCTCTTTTATTGTTGAGTAGTTTGTATTTGTGTGTGCATGAATTTTGCAAGCTTTCTAAACTGGTGAGAGGCACAATAAAGGTGAGTTCGATTCCCGTAAGCTGCTGGCTCCTCGGCCTTCCACGAGAACCTACAATCAGCTGTGATTTGGAAGGTGGCGCCCGTTAATTTCGACATAGCCTGAACACAACTAAAAAAATTTCCGTGAACCCCCCGTACTTCTCTGAGCTAAGCTGCAGGCCTTTTTCCACCTATCCTGTTGCGGGTCGACGAAAAAGCTCGTTTGGCCCGTAACATCTGGGCTATGGTCTTCTATTCCAAAACTTCTAATAGCGGGGAATTTATGCGCTCAATTTGCTCATTCATTAAAAGTGTATTTGTTAAAGTGATTTACCTTTATCATCACAAAAGTGTAAAAATGTTACTCCTATTATATTATTTGATGTCAATGCATCACTGTATTCTAATAAGTGTTTAGCGTAGTTAGATTTTTCTGGGTGTTTGTGTTTGTGAGCGTAAGTTTTACTTGTATCTGCTGTCAAAATGTCTAATTGTTTGACCATGTATACATAATTACACTGTGATCTGTTTAATTTGTAAATACCTGATTTTAACAAATTGTAAGTTCTATCTTTTGCGTTGAATATAGTATTGAAAGTGTTTTTTTGGCGTAATCACTATTACTTAGAGGAACTGATACAGCTCTATGCATCAAGGACCTATAAACTGCTGGTTTGTGTTTCATGGTGACATAAGTACTTGCGGTATAGTAGTATCTGTTTGTGTAGGTTTTCTATAAATAGAGTATTTGAGATTGTTTCTAGAGTTAATTTTTATGTTTAAGTCTAAATAATTAACACATATGATTTGTTCTGTTTCTAATGCAAAGTTTATGTTTGAGTCTAGACTTCTAGAGTATTAATAAACGTTAAGAAATCAGCAGTAAACTCCAATGAACTATTAAACCATGCTAAAATATTATCAACGTAGCGGAACTAAAATATAATTTTCGAAGATTGATTTCATTCAGAAATTCGATCTTCCAAATGATCCATAAATATATTAGCTAAAAGTGGTCTAACTTCCCACTGGTAAACCGTCTTTCTGAAGAAATTTCATCATTAAAATAAAATAATTATGATTAATGTAAAGTTCGAATAATTGAATCAACTCATTTCGTTTTTATTAATTCAACATTTTTGTTGATAACATATCGTTTAACAAAGGAATACCCTCTTGGGAAGGTAATGGCGAGAACATATTGCTGACATCGAAACTAGCTAGTTGAATTTGTGACGGTATTATTTCAATGAAATACAATAGTTTAAGATTTTATGCCAATGTTATTTTTCGAAGTAAGGTGGAAATGGTTGCATACGCATGATTTGATCTTTCCATTTATTGGCTAGCATTGATTAAATCTGCTCTAATATTTATTTATCACATTAATGTTGTTTGAAAAAGACAAGAGACAGAGTAAATTTAGGGATTAAAATTAAACGCATCCTACGTATTACTTCCATCAATGACCTTCTAAAGTGCCATTTAAAAATAAATACAGCAGGTAGGAGGTACAGAAGTAAGGTGCCATTTGGGTCGTATCTACAGAAGTGTACATTCATTGAATTCTATCAAATAACAACCGTTTTTTGTTCAGTTTTTTTTGTATGTTCATAGCCGTTTGCATATGTCTTCCCTGCCGATATCGTCGTAATTTTCCAATTGTCCGCGTTTGTATCAACGAAACTCGCAAAATAATATATTAATTACAATGCGAATTAAATTTTACTCCTATTACTAATTGTTTCCAACACAGAAATACAATATGCTATAAATATAGAGGCACAAATGCATACCAAAAATATTATGGAAATTTAATAAGCTGTAAAGCTTCTTTCATAGAATGATAATTAAGTATATCACTAATAATTTCAATAGTTTTTTATAGGGCATATTCGTTTGATATACACTTCGACGTGCTCAAACGTCGTTATCAAAAACAATATATGGTTTCAACAGTGAATGAAATAAGCAATTAGTCGAATGTAAAATTAAATTAAAAATGTTTCATAGATACAACTTATTCAGGTATAAATATTAACAATGTACTAATTCGCTACACAGCATAATAAATCCTCTTTGTACAAATCCTAATTCGTCATACACACTTTTTTATGGAAAATATAAATGTTATATTATAAACAGAACATAAAATCAATTGAATGTCACAAAATATAAAATATTTATTCAATTACGAGTATTACGTATTACTTACTGACAAACTGAGCAGGTCCATAATAACGTGGTATGTGGGACGCCGCCATTTTTGCGCCAGGACATTTGGGCGCCCTGTTGCCGGTTGGGAAGCAACCCCAATGCAGTACATTTTTATAAGAGCTTGTTTTCAAAAATTGTTAAAGGTAGCGCAACATTAAGTTAGTATAAGATTATTCAAATATGGTTTATTTGAAAGTTCAAGTAAAATAAAACTAAATTTGAAATTGAACATTACATTATGTTTTGATGAAATATATGCTTGCCCCGCTAATGATCCTATTATTGATTTTTGTACATGGTTGAAAATTACTTCTGGTTGATGTGATGGCCCTTAACCGGTTCGTGTTTAAAATCTATTAAAATATAGTCTTCTTTCGGGTTGTTTACCAACCAGGAGATTTGACCTTGACATACGTACAAACAAACAAGTGAAACTGGATTAAAGTTTGTAATAATAATAACTAAAATTCCTACAGCAAATGTAGTTGAGGCGAGCTGGAGGAGCGTGATGCAAGTCCTAATGGGACTCAACACCTTCAATAAATCCCGGTTGTATGAAGGGCAACCTCGACACCATAATGTAAAAGAAGAATTGATAAAGAAAGACATAACAATAAAATGATAACGGCGCCGAAATGTCCCGGCGCCAAAACGGTGAAGCCCAAATGTTCTGCTCCGATAAATAATGGGATACTATTTTTCTATATTGAGACATATTAATCAATAACGAAGCTATTTCCCAACATCTGCATTTTTGTCTCGATACTGTTTTGTTAATTCCATATTCCGTATTCCGTGGTGCCACGTTTGCGATTTTAATACTTCCTAAATATCTCTTCGCAGTATTGTGATTTATAATTCAACAGCATCATTGATTAGTAAAAACTTCCCGTTTCTATTAGCTACCTAAATTACACTGACTAAATAAAATTTTAATTAATAAAGTACAAAGATAAAGAACACTCTCCACTGGCATTAAAACCAGCCCCGGAGACGAACTTATAGCTACATAGAGCTACATTCAGATTAACAGTCTTTTAAGTAAAATGCCAACAAACAGTTTAACGTTTCAGGCAAGCCGTCTCGCAGACGGTGATCCGTTCCTTCGACTTTATAATTCCAAGAACCATGCCGAAATCGTTTGTTGTTGTTGGCTTTGTGCTAACAAGGTGATCTGTTTTATCTAATTTCATATAGGTAATAAGTCGATTTTTACAGCTCACCGAAAGCTTTAGGTCATACATGTTGTTAATATGTCTTGCCATCGCAATGATCAGAGGACACACATCTCCCACTAGACAATTACATAAAACAAACAGCATGGTACTCAACAGCCATCAACCTTATCAGTGCTTAGCGGTCTTTAGCTAGACTTGTCAGGTGGCAGTACTCAGAGGGTACTCTAGGCTTGCTACCCAATTAAATTCTGTCCAACAATCACAACAATACAATTGACACCACGGTACTCAGAGGCTATCAACCTTTTCCAACCCAACTCCGCAATGCTCAAAGACATCAAACTAGACTACCATACGCTTGTTATCCCTTTACACTCTGTCAAAAATCGAAAGGTACTCAAAGACCATCAGCTCTGTCACTCCGAAATGTTCAGCGGTTTCTAATTAGACTTGTCGTTTGGTAGTAATCATAATGTACTCTAGGCTTGTTATCCCAATATATTTTGTCAAAAATCAGAAGTTACTCAGAGGCCATCGACTTCGTCACTTCGCAATGCTCAAAGGTATCAAAGTAGACTTGTCATTCAGCAGAGCTCAGGGGATACCATAGGCTTGTTATTCCTTTACATTCTTTCAAAAATCGGAAGGTACTCAGAGGTCATCAGCTTTGTCACTCCGCAGTGTTCAGCGATTTCTAATCACACTTGTCGTTCGACAGTGCTCAGAGGGTACTCTAGGCTTGTTATTCCATTAGACAACAGCAGTACTGAGGCACACCAACTAATTACGAGGGCAAAAAATAGTGATTTTTAGTACAGTGGTATACAATCTTAATTGAACCTTGTGAAGCACGCTCGCTCATTCTAATTTAATACTTTCAGTTTTCAACATGTAGTCCTAAAGGGACCAATTTTTAGCGGTTCTTTTGAAAACTTGAGCTATTTGTTTTGTCGGAAATACCATGGAAAATTTTCCACAAATTATATTATCTAGCCATCTCGACTGTTTCAGGGGGTCATTTACTACTGTTAGAGTTAGATGATACGTCCCTTCGACTTCATATTACGTACCAAGAAATAGGTCAAAGTTGTTCGTTGTTGGTCCCTTACACACTAAACAGTCATGCAACATGTACCCTAAACTTAACTAAGCGAAATGCGGTCGTTCCAGTTGGGATCCGATACCCCGACCGATCGGACCGAATTTCGCGTGAACTCGAGTGGCAGGGTGTATCCGCACTACTCCACCGAGGCCCCAGGGTCGACTTTACGGGGGGCGAATAAAAACTACTAAATTTGCAATTTAAATACGGTTGCAGCGCTTCTGCATGTAATGTATGCAGTTCCTAGCTAAATAAACAGCGGATGAGATCAGAACTCACTGGCGGCGACAGGCCGGTGACATGCAACAGATAATAATACACAGACTTACTGATCTGTCAATAAATATTGGGCAGTTGTACTCACCGGGGGTTCATCTGCCGGCTGGCTGATGTGGCCGCAGCCATTCGTAATCATAGAGTAATTACTACATATCTTCTGGTGCACCAATCCTCCAGAGGGATGCAGGCTATTGGACTACATCCAGCCAGTGTCTCTGATATTCATAGGAGTCGCGTGGGGGGGTTAGCCCCACATGCGAAGGGAGAGTATCATTAGTGTCCACGTCCCTACGTAAAATCCAGTCGATGCTATCCTGGCATTGGTGTTGCATTCATAATAATAATAATTCGACGTGGGCACATTTTCGATGCAACCTCTGGCGACTGACAACCTCCCGAATGGTTGTTAAGTAGATAATGATTAATCATGCTGCACATATTATGTATTCATATAACTACTTATATTCACTACGCTACTGTTTCTAACAACTACTTTCATGGACACACCAATCTTGTATAACAACCATAATAGGACCCAATACTTGTAAACGACATATAATAACAAGTAGATAATACGTAACCATTTGCGTAAACATATGTGACACTTCATGCGATATAAACCATATATAATAAAACGCAATAGATACGCAATCATTTGCGAATCCGAAAGTGTATCTGAGTTTATTCTATTATGCAGAAGCGCATCTGCACTTCTTATCTTTTGCTTATGCTACATAATATTCTAAGAAGCGAGGTAAAAGGCATTTTATCTACTAAACTAAGGTTACATAATTACATAAACCTTCATAGAATATAAACCATAACCTATATATTAATTGATATTGCCATTGCAACCCATTCTTGTATATAAACGCATAAATGGTAACACTAAATTCGCACCTTGCCTCAGGTTAGAGAATAATCGCATCGCAATCAGTTAGAAGCTTCGCAAACGCTCTGAATTAGTTTTTACGCCAAAGATATGTAAGCTTACGCCTAGCTACCAACAACACTGCCTCTTGTACACTGCCGTTGCTGACCTTTCTTAAGACCCTGCCACCCCTTGTTTTTCCTACAGATTCCACTATACGGCCTTTTCCTCAAGCCTTTATAATTCTTCCCAGCTGTTATAGAGCCGACAGAAGTTATGCAGATACATATTAGTAAATATTTATTTGTTGAGCGTACAGTTAAGTAATATTTACAGCAGGCAAAAACTGTTGCCTAACAAAAGTGTCTAAATTTTGCTCATATGGTCTATAGCTATCTTAATATTAGAGAAAGCAAGAAAGTTGTACATTTTTGTTACCGAATAGTGTTTAATGAAACTAACATTTGGTGTGTGTATCAAATTCAACATGTTATTACAGAATTTTTTGTTACCTTAAGTTTTTTATTACAACAACCAAAAATGATAAACGATTATTGCTAACACGTGGATAGATGCAGATATTCTTATGTTTTTAGCATTTTGAAACCGTAGGGCAAGAACCACGGAAGTTTAAAGTGAAATGTGTACGGCCCATCGTAAATTACCGCTGAGTGTGAAATATTTTTGAGGTTGACCTAGTATTACGACAGGCGACGCAGTGCTGATGAGTACCGACCGGACCGCCATATTGGATTACAGGAAAATTAATAGCGATTCAACGACTTTA
The DNA here is from genome assembly GCA_014611495.1 of Limonius californicus. Classification (NCBI taxonomy): domain Eukaryota; kingdom Metazoa; phylum Arthropoda; class Insecta; order Coleoptera; family Elateridae; genus Limonius; species Limonius californicus. The sequence continues at coordinate 27,846 of JABXWE010101904.1, forward strand.
ATTGTCACATTACGGAATGGCACCCTTTAATTTTTGCGTGGTCTGCACCTATCGGGGTCGGCACTCGATTGGACGTTTCTGCCTTGATTAATAGGGCGATTTGCGCTATTTTCGTGTTGTAAGCGGCACGTTGTACGCTTCACCAGGTCGGTTTTTGTGACATGTTTGTTATTAAATTTCAGTAAAAAGTAATTCGGATGACAGCACCGCTTAATACGTGTCACCATCAATAATTTCCGACGCTTGTGCTATGTCGTGCTAATATAAATGACTCGAGCAAGTCGGATGATGTATCGCCGGAAGGGCTCGGTGTTATACGCTGATGGACCGCTACTGCATTGTTTGCAATCGCACATCAAAGGGCGCATTGTTTATTAACAAGCTGCTTGGTTGGTGAAGGGTTCAAAGCGATCTGAAAGGTGCCGCAAAGAAACGCCTCCGGCATCTCGATGTTTCTTTACGGTGCCGCGTCAGGATTGCGAACATGTGTCAGAAAATACCGCTTCCTACGTGAGCTGATGCGTTATGCGCAAAGCAATCGATACACAAGTATGTACCCGAAACCGCCAGCACAGATTTTAACGCCAACTTGATGAAATTGTTGCAAACTTAGGAGTGCGAAACGCGCAAAGATTTAATATCCTACTTGGAATAGTATACAGCAGGAAACGGGAAACGAGACAAAACGAGAGAGCAGGGTATGTTTCTTCACTTATACCCTCATGCTTGCGGAATATAGCTGTTCTGTTTCTGTATTTCAAATTTAATCTACGTGTTCTTCAAGCTTGCACACTGGTACATCCTTACGGTTACATTTTTTGTTCCAAATTAATCAGCAACAACAGAAATGGAGTTGTATTGAAAGAAGGCGGTACAAAGTTGCTGCTCTATATGACTCGTGGAGCGTGGTAATTTGGAAGGAAATGAAAAATATCGGTATTTTGATTAACTCACAACCCAAAACTGATTCATTATACTACGAAAAAATAAACTTGCTTTGGGGAACCGGAAAAATTGAAATTGAACCAAAAAAAAACATGACGTAATATCAAAATCAATTTTATTTTTTTTTAATTTATCCTCAACCAATTTATCGTCAATGGCAGAGTATAGGATTAAAACGCCTTTATTTTATAAAATAAATATTATGGAGTGATTTAAATTTTCGTTTGAGATGCTTCTAGAATGTCTAGTTTATCCAATAAACTTCAAACTAAATACTATTATCGTTATTTCTAGTAGCAGGGATTATGCGAGGATTCAGATTAGGTTTTCCTGTAAAATGAAATAAAGAGTCATCGTCTGGGGTATTCTTCCACCCCTGGTAAGCGTATCTGGGTATTTCTCAATGAAACTGATTAGTCGTTGATTTATTATTTTCAGATGTTTTAATTCGAACTCCATTGTTAACAACGAGTGGCTGCAATTCTGCAAAGAAATTTTGTCCATTGAAAACGTGCCAGTCTGTGTATCTTTCTGGTGATTGTGTAGTTGGAGAAACATCGTTCCTGGTGGAAGTGTTACATGCCCGAGGTTCTGGTTGATACTGGGTTAATAATGGTTTGTTGAGGCGTAAATTTGGAGCTTCAGAGGTGCTACTTGCCTGGCCTACGATAACAAATTGTAAATTAAGTAATTGTCTGCTTATTAATAAGCTAAATTTATGTAACTAAGACTAGTTTCAATTTTGGCGATAATCTGAAAACATGAGATAAAGTTAATGGTATTTTCTTCAGACAAACAATTTGGTTATTGCATACACTAATCGTTAAATCATATAATATAAAAATAGATAAAAGTCATCCAGTTGTGGAATTAAATCGGTAGTTCTATAAAATGTTACATAATAAATGTTGAATAAAATTTTATGGATTTATGTGCCTTGGATGGCCCACAAAATTACTACGATATATACCTAAATATGAGAAAACGAATACGTTTTATTTAAATATGTAATTTGTTGTTAGTGTTTATCATTTTAATTAACACTTTTGAATATAAAACCTGAATTACCTATATATAAACATGAATGTTCCTCTGTTCGATACTGCAGTCTGTCTTTGGTTACAGCAATCACATAATTTATTTCATCTCCAATACGTACACTATTATTGGGTTCGTAAAATACCCATCTTTTGCCATCTACATCAAGGTTTCCGGTTTCTTGGATGCTCAATCCTTCGTTTATATTTACATAAAAAGCAACTCGACTAATACCCGAACTGTCTTCGATGCTGATACGAAAACCCTTAGGCTTAAGTACTTCCACTAGAGGTTCCGGAATAATGTACGGATTCCAATAATGCAGGGCATTTGATACATTTACAAATAAAAATGCCGCAACGAACTCACAAAACATTTTAAATTAGACTAATAGAAAATACATGTCTGAACGTTCATATAAAGGCGATATTAGGTTGTTATAACCTTTGACTTTACAAACCTAATCAGTATGAGGAAATAGTTCTGGGATATCCCAGTTGAAAGTAATTAAGTTTTGTTGAGGAAAACAACTAGGGGATTAATTACTCTCTTAGTGGTTTTCTAATTATAATGACCTAGCGCAATTATAATTGTTGTTACTTATTTTTAAGAAACCAAACTAAAAAGTGTTCCGATCGACTCCTTTATAACGTAGAATATTTTATTTCTGGTATCGTCCACCCTGATTTGTTATTACTTATATTATATTATTATTTATCGTATGGCATTACATCACAGTATGCAGGTATATAAGATTAAAAAAAATCATAGTTAATTAGTATAAGTAAAAAAATAAAACAAAGAAACTATTAGGTAGTATCACAACCGCTGAGAACTTCGAAACATATTTTATATTAATTAGTTTCTTCTGATATTTATTAAGCACGCGTCTTCATTAAGTACTGATAAACAAAATTTTAAGTATAAACATTCCTAAAATCTGCTCTTAAAATAAACAAAACATATTTTAATAAACCCTAAAATTTCAAAAAATTGTTATGGTATTCAGCTTCTTTTTTTTATTTTTTTTTATTATTAGAGTGATTTAATTAGCAATCAGAATATTAATACATTCTATGAGCTAATGTTTTGTATTATAACTAGGCTTGATTGGTAGACTCCCAGTGGAGTCATCTTTTCTTTAAAAGTTAGGTCTTTTGTACACTTCTTCTGGAGGCGTCTGAGTTGGGAATCTTCTGTCAGTGGTGGAAGAGTTTCATTTGGGTGAAGCTCCAGTACTGTTTGGTGGTTAATAGCATAGTTTTTGATTAAGTCTTTCACGTAAGGGATGTTGAGGTCTACATGGAGTGTTTGGTTTGTCACATAGCAAGGTGTGGCTGCCATAGTTCGGATGGCTTTGGATTGAAAACGTTGAACATTCGATCGACTTGCGCAACCCATAGCTGACAACCATAGGTCCAGATTGGTCTGATAATTGACTTGTATAATAATATTTTGTTTTGCAGTAATTGAAACTTGCATAGGGACACATGGACTGGGAGAAAGGAAAGATAGATGTAAAAAGTTGATAAACTTCCCGATGAACAAGAAAATGTTTGCCATGAACACATTCTTTAAAAAGAAATCTCAGAACAAATGGACATGGCGTAGTCCCAACAGAAAGGTAAAAAACGAAATAGACTACGTGATCGCATATCATCAGTATATAGTACAAGACGTGTCCGTTTTGAATTCTTTCACAAGTAGTAGTGATCATAGATTAATACGAGCGCAAGTTAATATAAACACTAAAGAAGAAAGATTGAAATTAGTGAAGAAAAAACATCGCAAAGACCAACAGACAGTGAAACAATTAGAACAAGTACTGAACAGTATGAACATGAAATAAATAAACAATTAGAAATTTTACAAGAGACAAAAAAGAGCTGTAATCACAAAATAGAGGAACTAAATAAAATAATCACAACAACAACATCACAAGCAACTACAAAGATCACTAACAAAAAAATTTCGAACGACGAAAAGCTAAGTACAAATACTAAAAAATTAATAAATAAAAGATGGGAAATGAGAACAAAAGGGCAATGGGACTCAGCCGAATATGCGGAATTAATTAAATTAGTGAGAAGAGAAATAAGAAAAGATATATTCGAATATAAAGAGACTAGCAGAAGAAATAATAGAACACAATAAAAGCCTAAACGTCTTACGATCACGAACACAAATTAATAAAATCAAGGATAATACAGGAAAAGAAACAACAAATATTAAAGAAATGGTAAAAGCAGTCGAAATGTTCTACACCAACCACCCTATATCAGTCACAGCTAGAAGTATGAAACCAACAAAACAAGAATGATTATAGGACAAAATTAAGAATTGTTAATGTGGGTTCTGAAGATATTCCAGATATCACCAAACGAGAAATACAAAGTACACTACATCAAATGAAAAATTCAAGAGCACCGGGGCAAGACGGAATAATTAGTGAACAAATAAAACATGATGGCCAAAAGTTGATAAATGTAGTAAAACGATTAATGGATAGATGCTTGGAGAGAGAAGATATACCAGAGGCTTGGAATACTGCGACCATGATACTTATCAATAAAAAAGGACCCAAAGATGAGCTGGAAAATTATAGGCCAATTAGCCTATTGTCCCATCTCTATAAGCTATTTATAAAAATAATAACGAATAGAATAAACAGCAAACTAGATGCGTACCAACCTGTAGAACAAGCTGGTTTTCGCAAAGGATTCGGAACTAACGATCACCTGCAAAGCAGAAAATGTGTAATACCAAAATGTAACTAATACAACATACCAATAATACTCGCCTTCCTAGATTACAAAATAGCATTAGACACTATAGAAATACCGTATATAATAGAAGCTCTCAATGACTGCCGTATCGAGATATACTCGCATAATACAGAATATATAAAAAAAGCAACAACTATAATACAACTACATGAAACAACTAATAAAATCAAAATAGAAGAGGAATACGACAAGGTGACACGATATCACCCCGGCTATTCACCTTGACTCTTGAAACTATATTTAAGCGACTAAACTGGGAAAGGAAATGCTTGAATGTTGACGGCAAATATCTATCAAATCTGAGATATGCTGACGACAGTGTTGATCGCGACGGATGAGCAAGAGATGCAGACGATGCCGAGCGAAATTTATGAACAGTCGAAGATGACAAAAATCATGACAAACAGTGACGTAAATAGATTTATAATAGACAATGAAGAAATAGAAGAGGTTGAACACTACATATACCTGGGACACAATTTAAAATTAGGTAAAGAACACCAAGAAGCAGAAATCAACAGAAAAGTTAAATTAGGTTCGGTAGCATTCGGGAAACTCGCAAATATATATTGAAGTCAAGAAAATTTACCGAAAAACAAAAAGCGATACGATACATGTATCCTACCAGTGCTCATCTACGGCCTTGAATCATCTGTCATCACTAAAAGAATAGCCAATAAATTAGCAGTAGCCCAAAGACCTATGGAAAGGCAAATGTTGGGTGTAACTCTCAAGGAAAGAAATAGAAATTCATGGATTCGGAATGAAACAGGTGTAGAGGACGCAGTAAAGAGAATGGCCCAATTAAAATGGAGCTGGGCTGGATATATTGCACGAAGAACTGATGACAGATGGACAACCCGCCTGCTACAGTGGAGACCAAAAACGAGCAAACGTAGTGTGGGAAGATCTTTAGCTAGGTGGTCAGATAACATCAGGAAAGTGGGAGGACGACAGTGATTTACATTGGCAAGAGACCGAGATGTACGGAAAAACACTGGGGAGGACGATGTCCAATACTGGACCGACAATGTCTGACGAAGAGAGAGAGAGAGAGAGAGAGAGAGACAGATAATAATATTTTGTTTTCTAGGGATAAGTTGGAGTTTATCCCAATAAGCCCGTATATCTGCTTCAGTTTTAAGTCCATTCCGTTTTTTATTAATATGGGTCTTACATGTCAATCTTTTGTCAAACTGTAATCCCAGGTACGTGAGTTCAGTGGACTGGGGGATGGAAGTACTATTAAGGGTGACGGCTGGACATTCTTAATGTTTTGTCGTGAATGTAACATGAGTTTACTTAATCTCGTTGACTCTAATTCTCCATTTGAGTAACCACTGTTCAATTTGGTTTAAATGAGTTTGTAATGCAGCTGATGCTGCTACCGGATTTTAGTTACACGCGAGCGTCGTCATGTCGTTAGCGAATGTACCTATTCCAGTTGGTTCTGTTATGGGTAGGTCAGAAGTAAGTAATAGGTATAACATAGGTCCAAGGGCACTCCCCTGCGATACTCCTGCACTTATTTCTTTGATTTGCGAGATGTCGTGATCGATCCTTGTTTGGAAGGTTCTGTGTGTGATATGATCGTAAGAGCAGATAATAGTCAGAAGGAACGGTTTTCTTCTTCTTCTTCTTCGGCTATTTCCTCCACGGGTTTGCCGTCTTTTGTTTCCGTAGATCTCTATCTTGCCAATCTTCCTTTCCTATGTATGTCTTCTTCTGTGATTTCTGCTGTTGGCTCTTCGTCTCCCGTTATATCTTCTGTGTTTTTATATTTATATCTGTGTTTTTGTAATAAATTAGAGTAGTGCGTTATCCACTGCTTTGGAGATATGATTTGTATTGTTCCTCTGGTATTGTTATTATTTCAAATTTTTTGAATTGTTTTCCGAACTTCTAATGATTATTATATGCTAATGTATTCTCGATATCTGTACACAGTCTATTCCAATATTCCTCTTTTTCTTCTTTCACTCTTACTTACACCAGTGTTCTTAAGCGTACATATTCTTCTCTTAGTTCCGGTTTCCCTTCTGCTAACCCTTTCATATATGTTTTTTTCTTTTCTTGTATCCAACATTCAAAATCTTCTGAAAATTTTTCCACATATCAGGTCTTCTTCTTTTTTTCGCCTAGGGCTTCTTTAGCTGCGTTATATACCTTTTTCAGATATTGGTACATTTCCTCTGGTAAGCCGTATTTATTTGTGTTTAGTTTATTTTCTATTCTGTTTTGATATAAGGTTTTTATGCTGTATTGTTTCAGTAGGTCTGTTCTGAATATGGTTTCTTTTAGGTTTTCCATTTCAGGCCCTTCTCCTTTATTTGTGTTTCTGCTTTTCCTTGTATTCCAATATGTAAGATGACTCATTAGCATATGATGGTTACTAGCACATTCCAGTTCTCGATATACTCTTACATTTCTTATATATATTTTCGTTTCTTTTCTCATTATTAATAGGTTAATAATTGATTTTAGGTTTCGCGTTGGGTTTATCCATGTGTATTTGTGGATATCTTTGCGCTGGAAGAAAGTGTTTGCTACAATGCATTTGTGTTCTCTGCAGAAATTTATTAGCCTAGTCCCATTGTCGTTGATCTCCTCTTTTACAAAACTTCCTACTACGTCTTGATCGTTCTTTTCTAATCTATTGCTGAGATCTCCTATTATGATTATTTCTTTCTGATTTGTTATGTTTTCCATGATGTCTCCAAGTCCGTCAAAGAAACCATTTTTTGTCTCATTCGGGGCGTTGTCATTCATCGCATATATTCCCAAAATTGTTGTGGGTTGCCCGTATGTATTAACGTCCACTGTGATTATTCTTTCATTATATTGTTCAAACGAGGTGGGTAACGTATTTCTTCCATTTTTTCCTTATCAATATGGAAACTCCGCTTTTGGCCTGCTGGTGTTTCGGTACTGCACTCCAAATATGGTACTGTTTGTCTAGTTCCTCCTCCCCTATACCTTCCTTTTTGCTCTCACTGAGGACTATTATATCTATTCTTAGTTTTTCGATTTCTGCGATTACTTCATTTTGCTTGGTACGTAGACCCTGAATGTTCCAAGTTCCGATAGTTATAGTTCTTCTTTTTCTCCATTGTTGTAACTTTTTTGTTCTATTATTTACTTTTTGAGGTTTGTTCGGGAGTGAATCTTTGCCTGATTCTGAACTTCGTGCTCTACTCGCCTGGGGTATTATAGTTTTACAATTCACTGGCATATTTAAGAAACAATGTGGCAGGATTTGTTTTTCGTGTGTTGGATAGCCTTTTCAATGCCACAACCCTCCTCCTTTACCCGGGCTTGGGACCAGCAGTGGGAGTCTTCGAGCTACTCAATTCACCTTGACTCCCACAAGCGGAGTTGGAAAGGTTTTCTTAATTTTATATTGTGAGTCTCTGTGCCATACCCGATCAAACGCCTGTCGTACGTGCAGGAAAGCAACAGTGCAGAATGTTTATCTTTGTAGTGTAGTTTGGATGACGTTTGTTAGATGGTGGCATTGTTGGATAGTTGTGTGTTGCTGCCTAAATCCAAATTGATGATTAGGCAGCCATGCTCGTGCATTGAGTTTTCATTAATACGCCTCAGGATAGTCTCTCAGGCAACTTGGATATTGAAGGGGGTAGGCTAATAGGGAGGTAGGAATTAACTTCGTTGGGAGGTTTTCCGGGTTTCGGAATAAGGATTATTTGTGCAAATTTAAGCTGCAACAGCCAGTACGTAAGTCTCAGAATCCCATTAAATAGAATTTGTAAAAATTTTATTCCTTGTTCAGGTAGTTGTTTAAGTATATTTGTTGTTATTAGGTTTTCACCTGGTGCTTTTCTATTTTTCAGTCGCTTTATTTGGTTTTCTTTGATTGTGTATTCAGCCTCTAAATAATGTTTTGTTATGTTATACATTAAATTACTTATTATTTCTCTAAAAAAAATGCAATTCTATGATTTATTGGAACCCCGCAAAATATCATAACTCATGGACCAAACACTGGGCACTGCTCAAAATGATAACATTAAGTATTTTAATTTCTTAATAGCAATTTTGAATATATGTTAAATTTTGGATATGAGGGATATTTAACACTTCATTGAAGTAATCTCTTTGGTCTTAGACCGCGTCGTCGTAAAAATGGTTAATGCTGACGTTCCTCTAACCGTCGCGAGTAACTATCACGCTATAATAATGCTAGCTGTAACGGTTAGCGAAACGCCAGAAACAATATATTCTACGACGACGCGATCTAGTTCTAGGAGATGACGTCTTTAGACAGAAACCGCGGAAGCCTGAAACGTCGCATACTGCACTTCAGTTGATTCGATTAATTAATACCGAATTCCTTCCTGCATTCAATCAAACAAACCTGTCACAACATCAGTTATGCCCAAAATACGTATGACCAACAACATTTCTCAAGGTTACTTGTTTTTCCGACTGTATCCAAATTATCGTATGTAAATTTATTTTATCTCTCTGTGTCAGTCGTAGTCTCAAAGCTGAGCGGTCGTGATTCAATGAGTCTTCAATTTGTGTTGTTGATGATCTGCTTCCATAGTTTCCCATCTTCTGTGTCTCATGGTTGTTTGTAAGGATTTTCCCGTGATTTTATCTGGTCTAGCGGTCTACACATCTGGTGGGAGAGCGACCCTTGGCCTTCGGCCTATTATTTTTCCTTGTGTCATCAATTTTTCCATCTTGTCTCCTTGTCTTCTGTTTATATGCCCATAGTATTGGAGAATTTGTTGCTGGCATATTGTTAAAAGTCGATCGTTAACCCTATTTCTTGAATGACTGATACGTTTGTCCTTCGTGCTGTCCAAAGGATGCGCAGTAGTCTTCTCCAGCACCAGAGCTCAAAGGAGTCAATTCTTTTCTTGTCTGCTGATTTTATCGCCCAGCTTTCTAAGTACACCATAGATGAATATTGCGAATATTAGTGTTTGTACTACTTTTGTCTTGGTGTTTCGCGATATTTGTCTGTCCGCCCATATTATTTTTAGATTAGTCATCGCTGTTCATCCCATTGTATGCGTCGTCAAATTTCAGGTTCGCAGTTTCTCTAGTTATCTATCAACGCTCCTAAATTTGTTAGGCTGTTGGTTAATTCCATATCTGGTAAGTCGTTTAGATGTTGTATCTGTTGTAGCTTGTTTCCGCTGTCTACTATCAGTATCTTGGTCTTGTTGAGGTTTATCTCTATTCCCAGCGTTCGGCTTTCTTCTGTTAATCGTTGTAGTAGCTGTTGCATTTCGTGTTCGTCCCCTGCTATAAGCGTGGTATCGTCCGCGTACCTGACGTTGTTAATTATGTTGCCTCCGATGGAAATTCCTCCATGCCATTTTTCTGTTGTTCTGCGCTAATGATTTTCCCTAGATATTGAAAAGTCTCGGCGATAATATACAGCCCTGTCGGACACCTTCGCCACATTTGAAGGGTCCGGAAGTTTCGTTTCCAATTCTTACGTCATTTTCGTTCTCCTCATATAATGTTTTTATGATGTTTGTAAGGTGTATTGATACACCCATTTCTTTAACCACTTTCCATAGGAACTTTCATCTCACGCAATCGAAGGCCTTGCTGTAGTCAATAAAGCCATAGGTATATTAAATTTATTTTAATCTACCAAATATACATTTTCCGTGAGCTGATAAATTTTAACCTACCTTGTATACCACCACGCATGGTCTAATGCAACAACTCTATAGTAAAATATGTCTCCTTTGTTGTTGGCCAAATGTTGTGCAACTGAACTATGAAAACTGAAAGAATTCTTCTTAAGGATCAGGTAAGTGATGAAACACATTTATTTAAATTATTTTTAGTGTTGCAACAATAATGCCATCGTTTGTTATCATCAAACGACGGTCAAGTTTAAGCAACAAATCCCCATGTTTTAATAATATTCGAAGTTTATTAATATTCCATGTAGATTAACCTAAATTTTACTTTTTGGCAAACCGGCGCAAAATAAGATTTTTCATATGAAATCTTAAGAAACACTTTAATATGATTTTCTTAAACATTTTAAAATCCAAAATTTGGTTAAAGTAGGACGAACTAATATTAAAACTCATACAAACACGTGATTACATACCAAATTACGTGATCAGATTTCAACAACCAATCAGAAACAAAATTAAATCGGCCACTTCTACTAACACTAATTATACACAGAATCTAAAATTAAATTGTATCTTGAAATTCAAATAAATAAAAATATAATAAATACAGTTACACTACAAATTTTGTATTTGTTCGAACAATTTGAATCGAAATTGTTTATAATCACTCACATCTGTCACTACAATTAAAGTCTTGGTTAAAATAAACGAGCTCCAGCAAAATTAAAGTATTTTACAGAATTAACACAGAATCGTCTTAATAATAAATCCAATTACAACACGAATTCATAAATCAATTTGGTTTGCAGATGAAACTGCAATTAACCAAGGAACTCTCCAAACTCACCCCAATCTTTGTTCCGTATGCTCATAAGGAAACTTAATCCTGTAATTGCAATATATGAGCAAATAGTAGAATAATACAGCAATATTATATTCACAAATTGTCATTTATATTCTATCAATTTTATGTAAAAAACGAATAAATAATTACATATCAATTTTAATAACTATGAAATCATAATACTGGAAGTTTTTAACTTATTTTTAGCTGCATCTAGAATTTCCAATTTTTCCGACAGTGTTGCTACTTCAAACGTAATGCTTCTATCATTTTTCCTTGTAGCATAAATAATATCAGGATTTAGATCTAGTTTTTCACGAATTATGAAGTTAGCAGTAGAAACGGCATCTTCATCGGGTGGAATTCTTCCGCTGAGAGTTAATTTTTTGGCATTTCGATCTTTCTCGATGAGAGCAATTAGTTGCTGGTTTGTTTTCTTCAAAGTTTCTAGTTCAAACCTTAGGTTTGATAAACTTTGACTACAGTTTAATATCAACTGCTGTTGGCTGTCTGAGTATGAGTCTGCGGTTGGTTCTGGCAAAGGTGTTGCTGGATAGATTTGAAACTTGTAATTGTTACTGCAACTTTTGCAAGGTATTGGCTGAATTGACTGCAGTGATTGAACAGATGGAGTTTCCAATAGGTGGCCTGGATATTCTGAAATAATAAATTTTAATTTAGTAAAAGATATATGCTAAGGTCAAGTTAAATAATAGGTAAAATCATTATAATCATTATGTAAATACTTTTGGATGAGCAGGCCTATCCTCTTACCATCCGTGAGTTAGCCAAAGAGTTTAAAAAATTTTATATAATGAATTTACAGTGTTATGTTCGTTTGAGTTTTGCCGCTTAGCCTATGAAATTTCCCATCTGTGCCGTTTGACGTACTTGTGTCCGACAAATGCCGACAAAAGGCAGTTCTTGGAACTCTTCGCTTGCAGGTGCGCCGGAAGGTACACGTGCAAGAGGATTATTCTAGAACAATTTCGTAGGGTGGGAGTTTTTGCGGCCGGGGGAAGTCAGTGGACTCTAGCCTGGGAGTGAACTGATATCGGGTTGTTACCTGCTTTCTCCTGCTAAATGAATTTATCGTTTCGTTTTCTGCCTTAGGCAAAAGAATCCTCGACTTGGGCCGGATTAAATATATTAGCAGTGTGTCAGCTTTTTGTAAAGACAATTCAGTAAATGAGTTCTCTCGACTTGTGTCGGAATAAAAGCTTTCATCCCCGTGATACTCTCCTGTGAGCCGTTGCAAGTGACCGTCTTGTGCAAAGGCGGAGTTTTTGGTATTTGAAGTTCCTGTCTTTCGTTTCTCCGTCAAAGAAAGTCCTGGCCCATAACGTTGCGTCTCCCTCGTGATCCAATCTTCGGGGCCGTGCCTGCGAATTTTTCCTGCTTCCCGAAGAACCTAGGAGAACCCCAATTGTGCCTCTCTCTACTCCGTACCGAAAAGAACACTAAGGTAAAACTTGCCAATATCCTGTACAGTGTTTGCTTTTCCCTGTTTTGTTAAAGACTAAGAAATAGAACAGTTTAATTTTCTTGTCTTATTAAAAGTGAGACAACCTTCAGTTGGCCAGTGTTTCATTATTCGTTTAGGTTAAAGCTAATTAAATTCTGTAAACTCGAACGTCACTGGCTGCGTAGATTTGTTCATTAAAGTAAATGTCACAAGCCACTGGCGGCGAACCTATCTTGTTTGAACGTTCAATATTCTCTCTGTGTTTAACTTCAATTATTAACTTTTTGGATATTTTTCTTGTACTATGTGCATTACCGATTTCAAACAGTGGAATTATATTTGTCTTACAATTGACCAGATCTTTTATTTGTTTGTACTTAATTGTGTGCATGAACTTTATAAGCTTTATTTACAGGAGGGGGCACAATAAAGTCCGATTTCCGTAAGCTACTGGCTTCTCGGCCTTCCACGAGAACTGGTAATGTGCTGTGAGTTGGAAGGTGGCGGCCGCTAATTTTGACCTGCTCTGTACACAACTAGCTATAATTGTCCCTCCCGTAAGCGGTTCTCGTGAACCACCCCTACTCCTTTGAGCTAAGCCGAAGGCCTTTTCCATCTTTCCTGTTGCGGGTAGACGAAAAAGTTCATTTGACCCGTAACAACAGGGGGAAATCTCAAGATTGTAAACCAATTATTTTCTATATTTATTGCCAGTCTATTTCAAAGTAACTACAGCCAAAGGCATGATGTGAAGTGAGGACTAAAATGTAGGGTAATTTGATTACTTACCATTTACTTGAACATATTTTTTTCCAGCTGTTGCGTAACGTAAGTTGTCGTGGATTACGTTAATGCTGTAGTATATTTTATCCGCAACTTTTAAACGAACGTTACGGAACTCAAACGACCAACTACCATCAACTGCTTGATGAACTTTTCCCTCCAACGCTCCACTATTATAGACACCTAAATACTGGTTTATATTTATTTCGAAACTGACATAACTAGTTCCAGGACTGTCTTCAATGCTGATACGAAACCCTCGGGGATGAAGCACTTCTATCAGCGGTTGTGGAATTCTGTATGCGTCAGCATTGGTCTTGAAGTGTGATGCTTCGACAATTAAAAGCGCAACAATAACCTTGGTGATCATTTTCATTTGCACTAATAAACTTGTATTTATCGTGTCTTACATATATACATATTTGATAGCTATCGCATCTCAACAATTTTAACAACCTCTGACCTCATACACAAGGAAACAACTTTGTCCAAAGTGGAATAGGGGATTTCTAAATCCTAAATAAAAAGGGTTGTTCCTTAGTTTTCCGGAAAATTTAAAACAATGTAATGTACACACATTTTTCGATTTATCACTTATTCACATTACAAAATTAAGTACTTGATTTTCTGTAATAATATTAATAAAACTTCGATAATGTTATTATACGGAGTGTTATGTGTAATCTTATGACTGATAAAAACAATTCATGTATAAAACAAATTTCTATCAATATCTGCTCTTGTTGAAGCTAGATGGTGTTTACCTTGTAAACGTCAGAACAAAACATTTGTTTCATCAGGCGTATTAATATAAAATAATATTTTCCAGCCGCCAGTAGTAATATTAATTGTACTATGATAGGTGTATGCGTTCTACCAATTGGTTATTGTATGACAAAAAAAAAACTTATCATGTTCAAGTATTACCTACCACCAAGGTTGTTAGTTAATTTGATGCATCTAAAATATTTATGTGTTATACATGTAGTATCTTCACAATATTAATGTTTAATTGTCGAAGTGGTCTTGGGCTAGAGCTTAGCGCGTTAGACTTCTATGCTGAAGATCCTGTGTTCAATTCCCAGTATCGGAACATTGCAGTTCTAACAGCCGTTCTCCCACGCAAGGCAATGTCAAACCAGCGACGTAATCTGCGTAGTAAATCTTCTCTGGAATAGAAGTATTTATACATCCCGTGGTTTCGAGTCTACGTTAAGCTGTAGGTCCTCTATATATGTGTCATTTTAAAACGTGCATACTCCTAAAAGAAGAAGCATTGTAAAAAGCATAACAACATTAATAAGATGTCCACTCAAAATGTAACTGGTTCGTATTCTCTGAATTGAAAAATAGATATATTTAGCTGTTGTCTTTACAAATTAGACACACATTTAATATTTCCATATGTTAGAACATGATTTTTTTAAACTATTATGGGTGAGATTATGAGCTTTGTTGCGTGTTGTTAGTGATGTTGAACAAACGGTGCAAATGAAGAAATCATTAATAATGTGAGGATTACAATGTCAAACACTAAAAGTTTTCAGAAAATTAACCCGAGAAACAAATCCTTTTCTGGGTCATTTAGTTCAGAGAAAGTCTCACATAGCAACAACCTCGAATTGTAACCTACAGTGAATATATGTATTTGTCTATAGATTTATATTTTTAAGAGGAGGTCATGCCATAACTCAATTTTAAATTTGAGTGAATACATTCTGCTCGTTTGTAATTTGCTTTAAGACATATTTTAAATAATTACAAACAATTTTAGCTTATACGTAAAAATGTAAATATATTTCAGGAACACAAAGAAGTCGTTAGGCGATAAATCATGTGAATACGGGCAATGAGACATTAATTTGATGTTTTTCTCCTTCAAATAATCAATTGTTTGACGTGCTTTGTTAGAACTGGCTGTGTCTTGATGAAGAATGATGCGACGTTTTTGGTTGTTTTTCGTGATTTCGTCGATGACCTCTGGCAAACAAATTGTTGTACACCATTCAGCGTTAATTGTTTTTCGATCCTCTAACTCTAAAGGAATGGTTGCGATATGTCCAGTACAACCGAAGAAACAAGCCATCAATTTCTTTGAAGTGTTTCGTGAACGAACAACTTTTGCGGGAATCGGTTCATCTTGAAACATCCAAACAGTGGATTGTTGCTTAGTTTTCAGTTCATACGAATATATCCAAGTTTCGTCACCTGTTAAGATGTTGTATATGGATTTTGCAGTTCCTCGGTCGAATTTTTTGAGCATTTCCTTACACCAATTAACACGAACCTTTTTTTGAGCTTTGGTCAAATTATGCGAAATCCATCGGGAACAGATCTTTGCAGTAAATATTTTCTGAATGCTTTTGGGCAAGATTTATAAAAGATTTGGTAGAAACATTAGGTTTAGCAAATCTGTTAATGTTTTTAAAATATTTGGGAGTGTTAATTAGTTGGTGATTGTTTAAGATATGAAATAAATGTTTTCTGTAAATATTATTACATTATTACTTTAGAGCATGGATATTAGTGGAAAATGTCCAGAAAATTGCTTGCAATAAATATTCTTCTAATATTTTTGGCAAATGTTTTAAATGGATTTCAGAAAACATTTTGGTAACATTGAATTTCAATATATGAAAGATATGTTGTAAGCATAACTGACCAATAATTTGCCACTGGAAAAAACAATACACAAATTAATATGGATGCTTTTATTTTATTATAAATATGGCTAGAGTACGCTTACTTGGCAATACAGAATAAACTAAGGTAATTTACTGTACGCCTTGTATATTACTTTGTTCCCATGGTTATCTAGTAAAACGCTTTCGTTAACTTGTTAATTCGACATTGCCACGATTTTTTGGCATGCACCATGTGGCGGTGGTCAGGAACAATGCCGTTGATATTTTTATTTGTGCATCAGATGCACCGGTACTGGCATCTTTTTCATTTACTTTTTCTTCCCAAATGGTGTTTTGAAATATGCGGCTGAATTTACTTTAATATTATTTATATTATGAAAACCCGTTTCTATGGAATGAATATTAATGATACTCTTGAGCGAACTATCAGATATAGCAGTATTTGGAAAATTACTGTTAAAATCACCATAGTTACTAGTGGTTTCAACAGTTTCAGTAGTATCAGACAGCATCTCTACATACTGTTCAAGATTCTTTCTTATGAACCAATGTTTTGCCATTCTTAATCTTGAACCTATACTTAAACAAAAAAATTACAATATAAAATAATACTTACCTGTTGATAGCATTAAAGCACTTCACACAGTTGAATAACTACTAAAGATAGTACTTAATAACGAGTGTAACACCATTGTTACAGGATGCGAATGAAGAGTAATACCATAATCTAAATAATACTATTATTATTCTATACCAATATTATTTAGACTACGGTAATACTTAAGCGCACTTTTATCCACCACCTCTTTCTAAGTATTTTCGCCTGTACAAGTAGTAAAGCAAGTTATTTGGATATTAGAAAATTTTTTGCCAGTGACGTCAGCTACTAGCAAAAAATTGTTTGAGCATTTGCACTTGTTTCTCACATTGCAAGGGGGTTTCTTAGAATTCGTCAGGCTTGGAAGCAAGAAGTGAACAATAGAACGGGCAGATGTAAACTCGGATCCGGGATGGCGAAAAATACCAAGTAGTACATAATATTTCTCTGACATTTATATTGTATTTGTAGAATATTTCCGATGTCGAAATGTTTTCTAAATATTTGTTACTTAAAATTGATATTCTAGAAATATTATATGGTAGTGTTAACCAAATATTCTTAGGGGATGATTGGATAAATATTTCGGGATAATGTCATGTATTTTAAATAAAGTGAACCCCAAGAGGTACGACTTCAACTTTTTTATATTAATATATATTAAAATTAGAATTATTTTATTAAATATTTGAAAGACTTTTAGGTAAAATATTTGTGAAATGTTTACTATATCTTTCAAGAATAATATTTCCTTAAAATATTATCGCGACTTTTCCAAAACATTGTATTATTGTATATTTTATATATCTTGTTTTAAAATATTATTTAACTGTTCACTATCTAACATTTCTGAACAAATATTTAATAAAGAATCTTAAAATTTTTTCATAATGTTTGCTTAATACTACCATATAATATTTCTAGAATATCAATTATAACAAATATTTAGAAAGCATTTCCACATCGGAAATATTATACAAATGCAATATAAATGTCAAAAAAATATTATGTGCTACTTGGGGTAGACGACATGTCCATCCAACAAGAAGAGATATTAAACAAATTATGTAAACTTGTGTGAAAAATTGCCAAAAGTAGTGTAAAAATACAGTGAAATTAATCTGCTTTTGCGACATATATGAAATTCATTTAGTGATATTTTTTCACCTTGTTAGAAACCACCATCACTTAAGAACATAGTGCACATAACCCCAATGTTAAAAATTATTTGAATTTCTTACAAGCAGAACAGTGTCAAGACATCAATTTATTTTATCGTATATTATACGTATTGCTGGTTATATTGGCTGCAGTTCGCTTTCGAGCGTTCAGATAGCCGGCCCTAGGCCCAGGAAAGACAAGGAAACATATATAACGCTTTGTCGATGTAAAAAGCTACATTTAATGTTTGGCTGCCAAGTCACTTTAGGATCCCTTAAATCATTATTAAAATCCCTACACTTGTTTTGTTGTTAAAGTGGATTAACCAAAAGTTAGCTTATAACATAATTCATTTGTACACATAAATATAAGCGAAGATACGAAATGATTAGGGATTTTACACGCCGACCATTATGACGTTATTTGTTGTCGATGCAATAATGTTTTTGTACACAAACATGTAATGTTTTTATTAAGATTACTGAGAAAATAATATATAAATTATAAGCAATGCTTATCTAATGGGATTTCATGAACTTTGAATCTTTGTAGAGTGAGGCCCTTAACAGCTTGTATTTAAAATGTTTAGCGTTTTTAATTCAATAAACAGTATTTTAATTTACAGTACCACGAAATTTTATTTATAATAAGTACTTACACTACAGTCACACAGAAAAGTTAGGAAAGAGTAATTCTACAACTAAGTAGTTTTTCGTTAGCTGCATTCAGAATTTTCAACTTTTCAACAAACTGTTCCCACTCTGAGTTCCGTATAGTTGTCAGTTTTACTAACTGCAGAAACTGTACTTGAATTAAACCCTACGCTTTTTGCGTATAATGAAAGTGACAAGTCATAGGAATTCGTCCATTCAAAGTCCGCGTTTTTGCGTCTGGATGTTTCTCTACGAAAGTAGTTAGTTGTTGGTTGCCCTTTCTCAAAGCTTCTGTATTGGTAGTAGAACAAACTTTCGCTGTAGTTGTTGAGCAATTGTTGGTATTCAGATAACTGGAAATTTATCGTACTCTCTGTTTTTAGTGACGATGTTGTTGTTGATGTTCGAGATTGTAGATTTTTGTTAATACTGCCAAGTGTCGCTCGGTTTCGTTGTAAATATGATGTTTTTGTTAGGTATTACTTAAATAATAACTGAATAATAATATCAAAAAAACAATTTTTGAAGAACTTATTTTGAAGATATCATTAACTACATTGACATCATTAGACAATAAGTTAACTTCACTGTTTTTCATTAAATATCTAAAATGAAATTTTAATTAACAACATAGTTCGCATCTTAAAAACATTTAACTTATTTTATGCCTTTGAGTGTAAACCTCTCATGGATAAAGTATCATATAAGGTACCACGATTGTTGTACTTTGTTTTATTTAAAATATTTTATGTATGTGTAATATTTATCACCCGCAAAACGTGATACATAGAATACATTTGGGTAATATACGAGGAGGTATTGATAAATAGTTGTCGTTGAATATTTCTAGAAGGCAAAAATAAGTTGCGCTGCTATGGCAAGTATTAACTTTGACCAGTGTACGTACTATGTTTTAGCAGAAAAGGTTGTCATTTTGAAATTGTGATTAAGAAAAGTAATCCATGTCAGGTGAGGATTGGAACTTCAGCAAAATCGAGTACTGTTTGGTCATCAGGTATCTGTTTTTGAAAGGACTGTCTGCTAAAGAAACTTATAATGACATCTCAAAAACATTAGTAGATCAATGTTCATCCTATTGAACCATTAAAAACGGGGTTGTTGATTTTAAATGCCGAAAATGTTATGGACGGAAAAGGTCTGGAGATCGATTTCTGTGTGAACGCAAGGAAACATCGATGCTGTCCATGATATGATTTTAGATAGTAGACGAATAGGCCTAAAACGTGTATCAGATCCTTTGAATATCTCATACGAACGTGTTTTTCATATCGTTTATAATGAATTGGAAATGAAAATGGTATCCGCATGTCTCCTATTGCCATGCAACGAATCAATAAAGTCGGTTTTGACATTTTCGACCATGCGCTATATTCTCCTAATTTGGCCCCATCAGATTATCTCTTTCCAAAATTTAAAAAATAATTGATAGGACGAAAATTTACGACAATCGAGATGGTAATTGATGCTGTGGGGTCGTGGTTTGCAAAACGGGATAACAATTTTTTTTCTGAAGGATTGGAATTACTTTTTGATGGATTTATTAAATGTGTAGAGTTGAAATCGACGAATTTGCTGAGTTACCTATTATCCTATTGTATAATATTTTTTGTAGCCGTTGCATATGTGGGCTAATATACAGTGCTTTCGTAAAGTAGTGGATAAATTCGATAGAACATTTTAGAAGGGTTTTCGCAGAAAATCCTCGGACACGTCAACTTTATTTTTTATGAGTGCATCGTTCCTGATAATTGTCATTTTTCGATCGTCTTTTGTTTTCGCACTATGACGTCATCGACAATTTTTTTAAATGGCACCTCATACTTTTGTTCACGAATTTGGATACAGCACATTTTTCTGCGTACAACACTGTCAAAAACATATGACCTTGACCTTCAGTTAATTTAACCATTTTTTTATAAAATGACAAAGTTACTACTCAATAAACACTAGAACTACACTACTTTTGACAAACAAAAGATAAAAAATGCATTCTTACAAGAAATAACTCCAAACAACTGTCAAAACCGCCTTTTTTTAAATTATTATTGGTCTACTCTAATCACTTTACCATACATTTTGGAAACATTGGGACTGATTATTTCGAAAACTTTCCTCTTCAAGGTCATATGTTTTTGACAGTGTCGTACGCAGAAAAATGTGCTGTATCCAAATTCGTGAACAAAAGTATGAGGTGCCATTTAAAAATATTGTGGATGACGTCATAGTGCGAAAACAAAAGACGATCGAAAAATGACAATTATCAGGAAAGATGCACTCATAAAAACTAAGGTTGACGTGTCCGAGGATTTTCTGTGAAAACCCTTTTAAAATGTTTTATCGAATTTATCCACTACTTTACGAAAGCACTGTATACAAACTAGAAAACACTTTTGTTTTGCAACGGGACCCTTAAGATATGAGAAAATATTAATTGAAAATTTGACCCAGAATTGTTTGAGTACCGCAGGATAATAACAATAATTTGAGTTCAAAAACATGTTATGCAAAGGAGAGTAAGATAGAAGTGCAAAATATGTTCTTATTACCTGCCACAAACCTATACTATTAGGTAATTCCGTAGTTTATCACAAGCCAGACAAGTTTTTACGTGTTTGCCCCTTTGGATTTACTTTACAATTAGGTAATAACCTTCTACAGCTTTTTTATGTATCATCAGCAGTTCTCAAACAAAATTTTATATTATTTTTTAATTCAAAAAATAAACTTAATGATTTTTGAAAAATGAACAGTACCATTGAATTCTACTTGAGCCAATCTATTACTAGGTTAAATATTTGTACCTACTTCTGATACACCCTGTATACAACAAATGGCGAACTAGTGTCTATGAGTTAATATACAATCAAATACACTTCTCCATGTTAAAAGTTTTACTTAACTACATTTGTACATATTAAAACACACAAAAAACGTGTGCCGAGTTTTTTAGTGAAGAAACAATACGTTACAAGCTTTTCAGACTTCTATCAAGTAACAACTTCCGTTTCCGGGTTTTTAATTTTCTTTAAATAAATTTATTACGTATTAAACCTTGTTGATACTGAATTGGTAGTTGTATAGTAACAAGAAGTTAAATTATATGCCTTTTAAGTTCTATATCAGCACATAAAATGTGTTAACATTAATTTCCGGTTCTAGATTAAAAATATGCATCCCTGAAATAGAAATACACATTTGCATATTAAACCTAATAAAAAGATATAATGTTTCTATCCACTAAGGCGTTCAGTTAGAGCCTTTTGAGACCCTTATTACACCACATAAACTCTTAACACCTGCTTACAGTTTTTTTCAAAAAGAATTGTTGTAGGTCTACATTTCATGAAAACAGAAAACGGTATATTAAATTGTAAATCTTCTATAATCTGTCAAAAATGTCAAAAATGTTATAACTTTTCGGTTCCAGATTTTTGTCAAAGACATATTATATATAATGGAAAACTGAAATCAATTTTTCAGAAATGAGATGCTGAGTGGATCACCTTACAAAATGTCTTACTTTTTCTTCCGGTTGCGAACTTTGCTTTTAAGTTTATATTCCGATTATATTCGTTTCTCCAACCCTACTGGGTCTTAAGGCCGTCTTCCTGAACGGTGTAGAGCTAACTGCAGCCAATGTAAAAGACATTGCCTGTAGTTGACCACATTAAATGTGTTGGGGAGTCTTGACATTGTTCTGATTTCAAGAAAATTGGATAAATCTCGAGAGAGGAGCTTTATATTGTTAAAGATTCATAGCTTGTAAAAAGGAGAAAAAATTTTTACTAAATTAAGTCCATACAGATCATAAACGTAGGGGAAATCTGGCAATAGTTTATCACCAGTTCTTATAAATTTTTCGATCATTTTTTCACATGGTTTCCATCTTAGATATGTTGTTTACTACCTAAAACACCACAAGTTGAAAGCTCACCTACTAACCTAGCTACGGTGACAATAGAAAAGGCAAATTTTACCTGATTTTAGGTCTCTTTACTAGCCCTATTAAAAATGTGCTTAAATTTTAAGGTAGAAATTTTGACAATGTCCTGCGATTGATGTGACCTCTCTGTACTGTCACATTACAAGGAATTTAAAATAGACACGAAACTACAGTATGTAGTAACAAATCCTTTTTATGTTATACATACGTACATACATAGAGATTCGCAGAGACATACACATTTTTAATACTTCCGCTTTGAATCTCAAGCGATAATTTACCTTAAATTCGAATACTTTTCTAAATTAACACATTCTGTATACTTATAGTATGGGAAAGTAAAAAAGATCTGTTGGATAAGCATAACGCATAACATAATTTAGATCCAGGGGGAATATTTTTTAAAATGCACCCTACAAAACGAATCCTTCCGGTTTATATTGCAGTTAATATCATATTATGTAAAGTCGCGATATGACAATTTATACTGTAGATGGATTTAAATATGTTTATCCATATGAATTTAATGATTGAATATTAATACCACCTTTTATTCCCTATCGTATTTTGAAACGTATCTCGAAACGAGCCCTATTTTGATAAAGCGAACTCGTTATAAAGTTTGCATCAAGTATTTTCGTCGAGTAATTAACTGTGCGCGATAGGAGTAACCGAGAGTATCCGCTCCCACACTGAAGTGTCCTTATCTGACCGGAACCCTTTCCTTATTCCTTCCTCTTCGTAAATCCGTGGGGTTTTCATCGATTCGCGCTTTCTTGCGCTCGCTCGAACTCTGTTGACTGTAACTGGACATATCGCGTCGTAACTGTAACTTATGGCGAACGTCGAAGGGTAACTTCCCTCCTTCGGAGCAGATCTGAGTATGAATTCGTGTACAGTTCCAGATTTTCCATTTCCCAGCTAAGGAATTGCCCTCGTTCGACAAACCTTTTGGGGAGCAATCATAAAGATTTGCTATAAAATCATCCTTACGTTGCCGGTAGAAGAACCACTTTTAGCCTATTATAATACATCTTTTTAACTTTCTAGAAAAATGTGTTGACAATGTTGCTGTTTTAGACTTCTTGGATAGTTTAAAATTATCTTAGTGTCTGACTTCCGGGGCGTATACAGGGTGAGGCAGTAAAAATGTTGTCCTTAAAAGCAGTTGACGCAACCCAACGTACATATAGTATGGCAACGAAACGCTTTTTCTTTAATTTAATTAAATTGACTAAGTCGAGTTGTCAGTTTACTTAAATAATATGTTTTTAAATAATGAGAAAACATATTTGTTGCGGTTGCAGCCCGCAATGTATATATCAGGCGCTATCCAACTAGAAGCCATCCTATGAAAAACAATTTAGACACCTTGAAACTTCTTTAAGAAACGAAGGTAGACTGTAGTTAATTCTAGACGATGTAAGCTCAGAACGATTGCAAACCTAGACAATGAATTAGCAGTGTTAGAAGTTGTGAATGAGAAGCCGCATGTAAATCAAAGAGATCTAAGCACAAATGTGTGTATTAATTAGTAGAACTTCAGTTAGAAGAATTTTGAAATTGTTTCTTGGATATCCTAGAAAACATTTTACCCTGCTTGTTGAAATATGTAGACCTCAAAGTACGACAAAAACTGTACTGAACCAACTTGATAGTAATGCTGATTACTACAGGTGGATTGTTAGGAAGTACTTAAATAATGCATTGGAGGAAATTGGATTGGAAGATCAGTTGTGCACCTATGGTACATATTCCCTTTTCAAAAGTTTCCTTAATGAAATTATGGATGTACATATTATGTTCTATCCATGATCAATTTACACTTTAACATTTCATTACAAATGAAGGGTTTGTTGCAGAAAGTTTCGAATTTCTGATATTGGATGTTGTACGCCACAGTAGTCAAACTATATAAGATATGTTCCTAAGTGTTTAATCGGATATACAAGGGCCAAATAAGTTAAGAAGAAAATTTCCACAACACGTTATAGTTTAGGAAAGTGACATAGTCATATTTGATAATATGGTATTCAAGAAACAATAAACTTCGAGGCCTTTATTAACTATAACTACGAAACTTACCAATACTACCACTGCGAGTTTAATATGTTTGCTTAATCTCATCCTGTATATTTTTTGTATATTTAGCCTGCATACGATCTTATCTTCGGCGAAAGCAAAGCAAAACCTATTTTAAGGATGTACTTCAGGGTGGTTGGCTTTTTTAACAAATAACTATAGAAGAATTTGTGGTTGTTTGTCAAAAAAGTTGATATAGATTTCGTTAATTTTTTTACTACCATTTTCTAAACATATTACTTTCTCTTGCAAATAGAGAGTATGTTGGGATGCTTCTAAATAATAACTAAATGAAGAGAGAAAAATATATATACGAAAGTGTTGGTTCGCTGTTGATGGCATTTTAAATGTAAAGGTATATTAAAACTGCAGCTATAAAGATAAGCTTTGATATCCAATTTGCATCCGGAAGTTATACATGTGGCGTTTCGGGATGTCATTATTCTATATCGATATAAACAATCCCAAACTGCTTTGATTAAAACCTCAGAGTATCATTGTAAGAATCCAAACCAAGTAACTAACTGATACGAATAAATAATTATAAAAATTGAAGTCTTTGAAATTGGACATGATATTGAGATATTTATTGCCAGTAGTCATAAACAACGTAAGTTTTAACAGTATTAATCGAAAATAATTAAAGAAATTTAAAAATAAATCACAAGAAGAACCTCATTACTCAAGCAATTAGAGTAAATCTGTGTAAACAGTGTAATAGCTTTTAGGAATAAGATAGTTAGTATAAAAAAAATTGCAACTTACTATTTACCAAAACTATAAACCGACTTTAAATCTTTGAAACTGTGTATGCTCCATTCTTGTTTATGTCTACCTCACCATATCTCTTCTACTCGCTTCTACTCGCTTCTACTGCTGCATTCTTATCTTTTGTAGCACTTCCGCGTTTGTCGAAAATCAAGAACTTTGAGCAGACTTATAAAATATTGTAGAAAATGTATTATGGTTATACGTTGTCTTCTTAATATCTAAAAGTATATTTTTCTAGCCCTTCGTTTGGACCGTAAAATTTTTAATAAATGCCCTATATCGTATGGTTTCCTAATATGAGAGTATTGTCGTTTTAGAGATTTTCGAATGTTTACAAGTACAAGATTCGTCAAATTGTTTTCGACGAAAATGTCATTATTAGCTTCTATAAATATTTACGTATTTAAATATTTTAAGCTAGGTATATTTAGGTATATTTTAATTTATTTCTCTATAATGTATTGTCAGTTTAAATTAATTGCCAACACAACGCTAATTATTTTTAAATAGGTATGCGATTGCGTGTGATTTCGTGCCAATATACCTTTGGTTTTTGAAAGAACATCTCTCTTATATGTGTGACTTGCGTATAAACTAATGTATACAAACATAGGGGACCTACTGTGTAAATCAAGTTCCGAACTTCATTCCCAGAGAATTCCTCTTGGAAAAAGTACCTCGGGAGGTTGCCACTTCCTTTGTTGGGGAAACGGCCGTGTAAAATCCGTTGTGCCTGGACTAGGGATCGAACCTAGGTTCCTTAGCGCAGCAGTCCAACCGAGACCACCCGCAGTGTCACAGCCGCTCCAATATTATAATAATATTGCTGGTCAGTACTTGGATGGGTGGACCGGTCGTTCTCCGGAGGGTACGTAAAACCGTCGGTCACGGTTGCCATACGAACATCTTTGACAATCGTAAACCATGCAGTGGAACTTCTCTTCTCTGTTCGACGGATTAGGCTAGCCTCCCGCCTGGCATACATGCAAAGAAGGCTCACAGAGCCTACTTAATTGTAGGTAATTAACAGGCCATTGGCCTATACACAGAAGAAGAAGAAGAGAGAATATTGCTTTGAAAACTCAACAAATACAAGAATTTCAACTGCAGTTTGGTACTTTTGTCTGAATAATGGAATTCACATAGAAATGAATCAAATCAATGAAACTTCTTGTATAATAATAATACTATTTTTTCTTTTTTTTTATTATTTTTTGTTGATAAAATAAGCAAATCCTATCCAATGACACATTTCTGTGTATAAATACTTAACAAATACTTATACTGTATCACAAAATAGGAAAATTAAAAAAAAAACTTTAAATGTCTAACATTTTCGGCAATAGCAGTTTTGTTCCATACTTCTGCTAGACCCTATACATATTGCACAAGATAACGGTCTTTAGTATGGAAAAGCTATGGTGAATATATTTACGTGTTGAGAAATTATGCTTTAGTTTCCTTTTGTTATAAATACAGTTGTGATAATTAAAATAGAGAGGGAACTATTTTGACACTCTTATTTTTGTTTACGTTCGTTTACGATGGTGGGGGCAAACGCAGTCATTTAATGTTTACCTTGGTTTAACAATGCAACGTTTTAAAATTGCGAGCTGGTTTTATGTGTGATTGAAATTCGGACGCGGAGGAAACGGATGGGGCTGCATTTACATCTCGCGATTGTTTAATTATGTAGATATCAAAGCATTCCCGAAGTAATGGCTGTTCTTAATAGTGCTAATTAATTGTTGTACCTACGTAGAGTGCGGTAAGCGGTTGAAACGGTGCACGGCAAAGTGGGTACGAGTAAAAGGAACAATTATGAATCGGCAGCGTGAAAACGTTTAATAATATGTATTTACATAAGCAAATGGGCTGAAAATCGATTGGATTATTATATTATAATTGAAATTACATTGCTCAGTAATTATTATACTCATTTGCTGTGGCCAATCGCACGTATAGCAATAGATATCGAGTGGTAATAGAGGAAATGCCGGATAATTGTATGTAGAGAGGTGAGGATGCTAGAAGAGCCCAATGGTTCCCCCACTCCCAAGGCAGTAACTGAATGTACAAAACTAATAGAAGGACGAAATTAATGACAGTAGAGGAAGTCGAAAGAAGAAGAAAAAGAAAAAGTATTTGTGAGCAAAGTTTACATAACGCGGCTACACAGAAACAAATAATCGTAAGGAAAATATCAAGAGAAGATGTCAGAAGAAGTAAAAGTGTCGCACACAAAATATAATCATATAAAGAACAATAAGAAAACGAATTTTACACGAAGATATCGGAGGATGAAAAAGAAGCAGAAGAGAAAAAAGAAGAATAGGAAGAAGAAGAGAAGAAGAAGAGTAAAAATAATAAAAGTGTAAAAATGTATGTGAAATAATTACATATATACCAAATGTTACGATAAGAACAATGTTTATGCAAATAGTAATTATAATTATAATAAAAAGCATGTCAGAGAATATATGTCAAATGATGAAGCAGAAGAAGAAAACGCATCCCAAACAAGGTACATATACGAGAGCCCAACTTAAATACGCATAACAAATTGGACTTAGAATAACAAAACATTATGAGAAGATATCAAATGAAGAAAAGGTAACGAAGAAGAAAAGTAATTGCCACAATGTTCATATGAAAGGGTTACACATAACAATCAATAATAAGAAGAAGAAAGCCACGAGAACAGGTCATATGATAAAGAAGAAAAAAAAGCAATAGCGAACAATGTTTACGTAAAACAATCAGACATAAATATATACAGCAAATAAAAATAATAACTGAATGCCAGAAAAAGATGTCAGAGGATAAAGAAGAAAACATAGAATAAGGGGAATTATTAGCTATATTTAAGGAAAAGAGTCTCATAGAACTATACATTACAAATAAATATAATAATAACAAAATAATGTCACGAGAAGACGTCAGAGGGAAAAGAAGAAATGAAGGAATTATTAGCAACTTATGTGAAAAGGTCTTTTGTATTACCAATAACAAATAAACATAATATAACAAAATGTCAGAGGATAAAAAAGAAACCACAGAAGAGAAAGAGGGAAAGGGATTATTAGTAATGTTTATGTAAATGAATCTCATATAAATACAAATAACAAATACACAATAACAACAGAATGTCTCGTGAAGATGTCAGGGGAAGAAAAAGAAGAAAAGGAATTACGAACAATATTTATGTAAAAGCACCCCTTTTAAATACAAAACAAGATGAGCGAGGATACCCAGGAATGTTCATACAACAGATAATAGTGCGAAGAACATCCGCATAACACCTCAGAAGAAGAAAGGAAGAAATGTTTATTTAAAATGGACACAGAACTACATAACCAATAGATTACCAGAATTTTAAGAGAAGATGACGAAATACAATAAGGATTGTAACTAACGTGTTATACAAAGAGGGGACATACAAATACCCATAAAAAATAATAAAAGTAACGATGTGACGACAAGCAATCGGAGAACATCTTTAAGAAAGAAATGTTTATAGTAAATACATAGAAAAACACATAACACATAAAAATAAGAAGAGAAAAGTCATAAGGAAATGCTAGTCTAAAAAAGAAAGACGAAAAGGAAATGCGAGTAATTGTTATCTACGAAAGAAACACATAAATATACATTAAAATAAAAAGATATCAGAAAAGGAAATGCATAATTGTTTATATTAAAGCTCCACGTTTTAACACACCTAGAGGAATTAATAGAAAGAATAAAGAGAATAAGAAAATATATAAATATGTACATACAACAAATAATAATAAACAGAAGAATGTTATAATAAGATGTTAAATGATGTACAAGAAGAAAAACATAGGGAAAAATATGTAGGCAGAGGGTTTACATAAAAATATATTTACATATTACATAATAACAGGAAGAAGAACTTCCCGGCTAGATGTTAGAAAAGAACAAATAATTGCGAGAAATGTTTATGCCAAAGAGTATACGCAAAAACACAACCGGAAAATAATACCAAAAATAATATCACACGAAGGTGTCAAATGAAGAGAAAGAAGAAAGTAATGTTTATGTAAGAGGGTCATACATAAATACATACAACAAGTAATAATATAAAGAAGAATGTCATAAAAAGATGTTAAATGATGACGAAGAAAAGAAGTATGACGAATACTGTTTATAATAAGGGTTTCCGTAGAAATACATTTACCACATAGTAAAAATACAAAGAATATTGCAGGAACCTGCCATATAAAAAAGGAATTATGATAAAAGTATACGTGAAAAGATATACGCAAATATACACAACAAAAAAGAAGAATATTACGAGAAGACCTTACATGAAGAAGACGAAGAAGAATGGTGAATAATGTTTACGTAAAAGTCTCATATACGAGAGAGGTTCTTGAAAGACTTCGAAAAAGGGTCATGTGTGCGAGACCAAACATCAAGAACAACTGGGTGTTGCATCACGACAATGCGCCTTGTCACACAGCAATTTCAATGAACGATTTTTTGGCCTGTAAGAACATTCCTGTGGCTCCTCAGCCTCCTTAGTCGCCCGACTTTAGTGCTTGTGACTTTTTCCTCTTCCCGAGACTGAACAATCACCTCAAATGATATCACTTTGGAAAAATAGAAAACATTCAAACGGCTGTAACCGGCCAGCTGAAGGCTATTCCAGTATCCGAGTTCCAGCACTGCTATGAGGCATGGAAGAATCGTCTCCAGGGCTGTGTGGCTCCCCAAGCCAGTTACTTTGAAGAAGACAATGTTCAATTGTAATTTTATTCGAATAAAAAAATTGAAAAAATAAGTCTCATTGCTTAATTTACACACCTTGTATAAAAACATACAACAAATGATAATAGAAAGAAGAATGTCAGAAGAAGATGTCAAATGATGATGAAGAAGAAATTTATTTTAAGTAATGTTTATACAAAGGGTTTACAGAGAAAAAGATTTATATATAATAACGAAAAGAAGACTGTAAAGACAAAATATCAGAAAAAAAAGGATTGTGAAAAATATTCGCTTGAAAGGTTGTGCATATGTGCGTAAATACACATAACAATAAATAATAACAAAAAGAAGAATATCATGCCAAGACATTACACGAAGAAGAAGAAAAAGAATGGCGAATAATGTTTTAGTAAAACTCTTATACATAAATACATACAACAAATAATAACAAAAAGAAGAAGGTACCAAGATGTCAAATAATGATGAAGAAGAAATGTATTTTGAGTAATGTTTATACAAGGGGTTTCCAGAGAAGTGCATGTATACATAATAACGAAAAGAAAATTGTAACGACAAAATAGCAGAAAAAAAAAAGAATTGTGAAAAGTGTTCTCGTGAAAGTTTGTACGTATGCAGGTAGATACACATAGCAAAAAATAATAACATAAAGAATATCACGAGAATACGTTACACGAAGAAGAAGAAAAAGAATGGGGAATAATGTTTAAGTAAAACTCTTATACATAAATACATACAACAAATAATAACAAAAAGAAGAAGGTGCCAAGATGTCAACTGATGATGGAGAAGAAATGTATTTTGAGTAATGTTTACAAAAAGGGTTTACAGAGAGATACATTTATACATAACAACGAAAAGAAGACTGTAAAGACAAAACATTAGAAAAAAAGAATTGCGAAAAGTATTCGCGTAAAAGGTAGTATATATATACGCAAATACACATAACAATAAATAATAACCAAAAGAAGAATATCACGACAAGACATCACACAAAGAAGAAGAAAAAGAATGGGGAATAATGTTTAAGTAAAACTCTTATACATAAATACATACAACAAATAATAACAAAAAGAAGAAGGTACCAAGATGTCAAATGATGATGTAGAAGAAATGTATTTTGAGTAATGTTTATACAAAGGGTTTACAGAGAGATACATTTTTACATAACAACGAAAAGAAGACAGTAAAGACAAAACATCAGCAAAAAAGAATTGCGAAAAATATTCGCGTGAAAGGTAGTATATATGTACGTAAATACACATAACAACAAATAATAACCAAAAGAAGAATATCACGACAAGACATTACACGAAGAAGAAGAAAAACAATGGGGAATAATGTTTAAGTAAAACTCTTATACATAAATACGTACAACAAATAATAACAAAAAGAAGAAGGTACCAAGATGTCAAATGATGATGAAGAAGAAATGTATTTTGAGTAATGTTTATTCAAAGGGTTTACAGAGAGATACATTTACACATAATAACGAAAAGAAGACTGTAATGACAAAACATCAAAAAAAAAAGAACTGCGAAAAATGTTCGCGTGAAAGATTGTACGTAAATACACATAACAAAAAGAAGAATATCACGAGAAGACATTACACGAAGAAGAAGAAAAAGAATGGCGAATAATATGTAAGTAAAACTCTTATACATAAATACGTACAGTAAACAATAACAAAAAGAAGGAGGTCCCAAGATGTCAAATGATGATGAAGAAGAAAGGCATTTTGAGTAATGTTTATTCAAAGGAATTGCATAGAAATACGTTTACGCATAATAATGAAAAGAAGACGACCAGATATGAGAAGAAAAAGAATTGCGAGAAATGTTTGCGTGAAACGGCACAACAAAAAAAAAACACAAAGAGAATATCACGTGAAGACGTTAAATGAAGAAGTGAAAACGAACGGCGGGTAATGTTTACATAAAAGTGTCACACAGTGGAAGAGAACAGGACATGTAATGCAAGGAGTGCAACAGTCGCACGATTTAATGCCATTCTGTATTACTCACAATAGTTAGATATATTAATCGCAGTCTGCATTTTAATTATAATTCCCAGATATAGAGGAATTCCTATCATTTATTCCATTCGATTTATTTGAACCGAAGATAATCGGTACAAAGTAATCACCATACACATTCGATATCATTGATTTCTCATAACTTTATTGTTCTCTATCTCAGGTAGGAATGAGAAGTTCGATTTTACCAATTATTAGAAGTAATTTGATTTTTCTTTGTATGTGCGGACACTAATTATTAATACAACCATTGGTAATCGCCTCAATCTACTTCGGTATTTGTGTTGTGGGCGCGACGAGATGGCTTGCTTGTTATTATTATTACTATTTTATATCAGTCGCCAATTTATTTTCATGTAAATAAATCAACACGTTAATTGTTAAATGTTAATTATACGAGGAAACTCGACTATAAAATATTAATCTATCTTTGAATTCCTAGACGTATTGCCGTCAGTTTAACCATCTTCCCTTCGGGCTATTTTCACCCGTTACCTGGTCCTCTTGCGGGAATTCCATCCAGCTCTTGGAATTCTCGCCAACGTCGCCATATTGCACATTTCATCTATTCGTATTTTATGGTCTGTTATGTCTTTAATTATTTTGAATAAACAGGCGATAATTAACAGATAATGGAGGCGGTTATGAGACAAAAGAGAACGCGATCAAGCAGGCGGTGATAAGGAGCGTGGGAACAGCACAAGCTTATCATAAGCACTTGTCATGTGGTGTCTTCTGCGGCCGATCGCGCTGTTGTCCTCCAGTCTTCGATGATTCGAACCACGAATCGCTGTGTGGTGTCCTTTTTCGGCGAGGATGTGCCATTTGCGGTCGCTTTCTTTGCGGTAATTGGATGGTCTCGACTGTTTAGTATGTACGCGGTTTGCTAATTGTGGGCACAATCGAATTGTTAACTGTTCTCTTTGCGGATACTGCTTGTGGCTGAGTTTTTCAATGACCGACGGTTGCCCAAGTAAGTCTTTACCTTCGCAATTTTTACCATGTCCAATTCGAACGGAAGAAGCTGTCCGATGGGTGGTTTCTTCGTTTTAGTTTATTTTCCTTACGGTTGTTACATTTTTAGTTTTACAGTTTAACTAACCAACAACCGTTATTCTTGAACTGGTTTATATGAATAAGAAAATGGGGCAAAAAGCTGAGTCGTACCTATTTATTTTTTTTTGTCCAATTTTGCCTACTAAATCAAACAATTGTTCGGAATTTTAGGAATAATCAAATTAGACAATTTTCTGGTCGTTTGGATACGTCGTCCAAGCTTATATAAAATCGTAATGGAAACAGCGAAATTTTTAAATAATAACAAAACCTACAACTGACCAACATGATAACAAACACAAAAGGAAGAAAATTAAATAACATGGTATAGTTAACATTTTTTGCTTCTTTTTAATTTGTATTGATATATTGATTTGCAATAAAACGGCTAAAATTTAATCGAAAAAATTGTTTGTACCAAGCCATCATATTACATTTAAGGCCAGTAACGCAAAACAAAAATTATTACAATTTAAAAAGTATCTAAACAATATTCTGGAAAAAATTCAAATTAAACAAAAACATTAATTTAAAAAATGACAGTTATAGTGGAATCTGAAAATAAGTTCAGATCGTGACAAGATTTTTGAGCTTTAAATATATTCTAAAGACATTTAAATTTAAGTTTAGTACTCTACTACCCTCATTTTCCAAATGATATTCCCTAAAATTGTGTCTTAAAAATAAGTACTATATTTTAATAACTAGCTTTCCTAGCAAAGGTACTCTGGTTCTATTCTAGGTAAAACTACTTTCTTTTAGTATTTGTGGCATTAGTTTAGGTGTTAGAAGGCGCCCGCCCATGTTATCATTACAGTTGGCGTTTTAAAGAACATAATTTTCTCACCAATTCTATGCAGTAATAACACACAAATAACCGTTTGGGTTTTTATTTATAAATAAAATACATCTAGAAAATGTAACGGATTTGTTAACAAAACTTAACATAATCATGCATTTAAATCCAAACATCAAATTTTCGAAACAATATTATAACCTACAATTTACCTGCGTGATAATAAACACCTCCTACAATTAATTTTTTTCTTGTTTTGTTATTCACATTGAATTGTAGTGCGATAAAATGAGCAAAATTTAATCCGAGTAAGTATCATGTACACCTTAAACTTATGGCTAGGAACTTCACTAATCAATTTATGCAAATTAACATAATAGATAGCAATGTACCAATATTTAAACGTACAGCATGCCAAACAAACAAAAGGACTTTATAAATTGCTACTTACGTGCAGTTTTAAGTCGAAGTATTTTTAGAATTTGTATGTAAGTTTGACAAAAACATCTAATCTAAAATAATGGCACAAATTTGATGTTTTATGTGCATATTTGCAATGAAGTTATCGCAAATATTTGTTTTCACATTCAAGAACAGTACAGAACATTTTTATCAAAATCAAAAGTATCCGCAGTTTACTGGGCCTAATATTTACACAGGGCGATCAACTTTTGTGTTTTTAATGACCAACCTGTGATAGTCGAAATGATTGTTCATATGTTGTTTAAGAAATTGTTTACTTTGACATACGTAGTATAAGTTACAATCATTGCATTTTATTTGGTGTACATCTGATCTTCGTTTAGGTGTTTTAAATATACAGTGCGGTCGTAAAATGTCCTTCACCCCTACTAACTTTTGAACAACTTGATATTTTTTCACAAAAGTTTGGGTGCTTTAATAGGAGGCTAATAACTACATTTTAGCCCATATTTAAATTTTATAACTTACAAAATGGCGTCTAGGCGCCATCTTGAATTATTTTTTTAAATAGCAAGGTGTATCTAGTGACTCATAATTTAAAAGGTATTTTAATTCTGCGTCTGGTCCTTGAGTTTCATAACAAAATATTCATCCAGAATAAAATGACAGATGATTGAAAATAACAAGTTTATGGAAAAACTAAGAATTAAAGCAAAAAAGGTATACTTTCGGGAAAGTTTCAACTCCGATATTTGCTCAAGCCTCTGTTATTTTACGCCGTAAATCCAAAAGAGAATCGGGGTCTTTTTGAAAAATTTACGATTTAAGATACCTCCACAAAAAAAATCGAACGGAGTCAGGTCAGGGGATCGCGGAAACCATTCCGTTGGACCACGACGACCAATCCATCGTCGATGATATGTTGCATCGAGATAATTGAGAATTTGTCTGCTAAAATGCGGAGGAGCCCCATCTTGCTGGAATATGGTATCCATGTCAAATTCGTTCGGATTATTTTCAGCAATCTCAACTATTAACGGATATATGAGGTTTTCCAGCATGTTCAAGTACAATTCCCCAGTAAGGTTTCCGTCGATAAATAAGGTAGCTACCTAGATATGGTCGCCAAGTAAGTTTTGCTGAAATTGGGTGTGACCTTGCCGGAAAACATGGGGAGTTTCATCGCACCAATATCTTACATGTTGTCTGTTATCAAAACCATTTAAAAAAAATATGCATTCATCATTAAAACAGATATTGCGAAGATAGGATGGGTTTCTTGCAATGGCTTGGGTCATGAGCTCAGAAAATTCAATGCGTTTATACGGATCATCTTCAATCAACTGGTGTAAAATCTTCATTTTGCATGGATGGAACTTATGCCGTTTTAAAACCTTTTTGACAGTGGTCGCCGATACATTACATATCGCAGCTACATGTGAAGTTGATTGCTAAGAATGTACTACCATTTCACCGACTATTAAATTTTTGCACAAGTTCTCTTAAATACGTCCTCGAAATAGGACGGTCGGGAAAACGTTCATTAAATATTCTTTCGGCTTCGTTTCGATTGGATTCAGCAAAACTAAAACTGCTTCAGTTTTTTCCTGCAAAGTTGGAACTTACTTACTTCTTACTTCTTCAAAATTGGAACGTTCGCCATAATTGTTGTTAGTATCACCGGTTTTAACACTCAATATTCAAACGTGGGCAAACACAATAACTAAATTAAAGTTACAGAACAGAAAGAAAGACTAATTATTTTAATTGTTTTACTTCTGTTGTTTCGCCTCCTACATGTTTTTAGCGTTTTGCTTAATATCAGGAACAGATAATTTGGAAGTCCGTCATTTGTTTTGAATCTAAAATTTTCCCAAAATATAGAATTGTATTCTGCTAAAAGAGACCTTTCAAATGAGGTGTCACTCGTCCCCATTGCCATTTAAAAAATATTTCAAAATGGCGCCTAGCCACTAGTTATAAAATTTAAATATGTACTAAGAAGTATTATTTAGCCACCCATTAAAGCACACAAGATTTTGTGAAGAAATACCAAGTTGTTCAAAAGTTAGTGGGGGGGGGGGCGAACATTTTACGATCGTACTGTATATTTAGAATACATGTTTTTAATTTATTAAGTAATTGCAATATCTGGTTTTTTGAAAATATTTCTTAAATTTTAAGGAATATTCTAATTATTGATTGGTATCTTAGTAAATAATTTTAAAATTACTTTCAATATAAATTTTCTTAAATATTTAAGATAGTTGTTATTTTCTACTGCTTTTTTTCTAACGTTCTTTTATTATTTAAATTTAGGAGATAAAACTTGAATAATAAGTCTATACGGGTAGTTTTGAAATGCTATATGTAGGGTATTCTTCTTGGCACCTCAACCTTTTACAGAGCCTTGGCCTGCTCCACTACAGATTTCCACTCCTTTCTATTCTGGACCTTGTTTCTCCATCTTCTTACTCCTGACATCCTAATATCTTGGTCTACATCTTCCTCCCATCTTTTTCTTGGCCGCCCCCTTCTTCATCAACCGTGCGGTTTACTCTCATAGACTAGTTTTGCTGTTCTTCCTGTAGGCAGTCGCATCATTAGATCCGCCAAACATTGTAAACGGCGGCTTTTGATTGTGGCTGCAATTGCTTTATTTCTGGTTTCTTCTTATTCGCCAATCTCCTATTTCGTTGATTGGTCCGAACACTCCCCGTAGGATTTTCCTTTCAAAGGTAAGTAATTTATTTTTATCCTCTGCTGTTATATCCAGCTCTCTGAACCATATGTGACTGTTGGCCTAATTATTGTTTTGTATTATTTTTAGTTTCGCCGCTCTGGTTAGATTGCGAGATTCAAGGGTTTGCTGCAGTGCGTAATAGCATTGATTTCCGCCTGTTGTTCTTATTTGTATATCTGAACTCGTGTTATTTTCCTCTGTTAACACACTGCCCAGATACTTTAAACGTGGTACTCTTCCACGAACCTATTTGTATCTCTTGCTGCCTCTCCCTTTCTTTTCTTGCTAGCAGCATATATATTCTTTTTTGAATATTGATCATCAACCCGGCTTTCTCTGCTTCATTTTCTAATTCATTACTCGCTGTGGTTAGTTCATTTACGGACCTTGCTAGGATAGCTACATCATCTGCTTACGCTAGATATTGTACTGTTCTATTATATATGGAGCCTCCTGGGTTGTGACTGATTGCTCTAATGCATTTTTCTATTATAATGATGACGAGCACTGTAGATAGGGGGTCTCCTTGCCTAAGTACCTTCTTAATCTCAAAATCCTGCGATAAGGCCGTCCCCATTTTGACTGCACTAATTGTTTGTTTCAGGTCATCTTTACTAGTCCTATTAGCTTCTGTGGTATACCTAATTCCTCCATTGCCAGGTCTAGGTAGTCTCGTTTGGTATTGTCATATACTTTCCGGAAGTCTATGTATAATTGACGTGCTTCGATACCATATTCGTAGCATTTCTCTATTGTGGATCTATTCTTCATATGTACGGTATGATTCAAATAAAACTCGCGAAGTGCTTATTAGATGGTTACGCATATTATGAACTAATCAAAGACGAGCGCCGTATGATGTTGCATCAAATACATTTCGAGGATTACAGGATATACGAGACTGGAATATTTATAAATTGCCGCCGAATGAGGGGCGTAGTCAATTTGGTGCATTGTATGGGTGCTTTAGTGGTTGATGAGCTAGCTACACGTCACTTAACCGTGGCTCTGTCATTGTTTTTAGTTGTATATTAAAGCATTAAAATGAACCCTAAATCCCACTAAGTGTAAACCGTCTAATATGTGACGTTTATGTTTCTGGCATCATGTGTGAAGAAAACGTCAGCTATTGGTGTAGGAATTTAGAGGCGGTCAAACAAACGTGCACGATGAGGAACGAAGTAGTTAACGACGATCTTGTGGAACAAGTCAACAAGAAAATCGGCATTTCACGATATCGAAAATGTTCGCAAGTTTTCCTCAACATACGGTACTGTATGAAATTATCATTAACAAGTTACACAAACTTTGTGCACGGTGGACGCCAAAGACGTTGACGGATGTTTATAAAATCCAGGCCTCTGCACTGACCTCCCTGTATCGCTACGAAACTGATGGCGTTGAGTACCTGAATCACATTGTAACTGGCGACGAGACTTAGATTTCCTGGGAATATATTGAACCCAATCAGTGCAATGGAAGCATACGTTTTTCCTCAAAAATTCAAACAAACGTTCTAGGACAGAACTTATAACTACTGCTTCTGGGACAGGTTGGTTGATTTTATGGAACGTGATATGGCAATTAATGCAGACGTGTATTGTGAGACCGTAAGTAGGTTGAGAAGGGGAAATTACAACAAAAGTCGAGGATTAATGATTTCTGGAGTCGTGCTTTTGTATAGTGACGTCTGATCGTACGCGGCGGCTCGCACTGCGCAACTCATTGAGCAAATGCCCCCCATGCTACTATCACCTCTTCTCCATCTTAAGAATTTTTAAGAACCCGCAACGGTTTTCTCGAAGATAACTACCTCAAAATTGGATTTTGGCACAGGCGACGACCTTCTACGACGAAGGTAGACAAATACTTGTACTACGATATAATAAGTGTTTAAATTCGAATGGTGACTATGTAGAGAAATAGTTTTAGGTGGTGTGTATATAAGAGTTAAGCATAATCAACCTTTTGTTTTTTTTTAAATTTACGATTTTATTTTACAGCCGATGGGCCTTTAATTTTCGAATACGCCTCGTATAACAACGTGAAAATTTCGAGTTAAATTTGAAAGTTGAATATGCATTCAGAAGGTTTAAAATGCGGCTCGTTAAATTATTACAATTTTGTCAATCGGGAAGGGATACTAATATATATAAAAATATGATTCTTATAAATTATAGTACTTTGAGAATTTATTTCTTAATCTGTAACTATATCAAAATTTTTACGTATGGGTTTTCTAATGCTTTGAGTAGGTACCCGGAGTGTACCTTCAACTAGAAATTGCTAGAAAAGCAGTAAAGTGTCTCCCAATACTTTAAGCCATGTTGTGAAAAAAAGACAATTGTTGAATATTCCCTTATTTACGTATTTTTGTTTAATTGATACGTATTGTTTCTTAATATTGATCATGCCTTGAGTTACTAATAATTTGAGTCGTGTCTAGGAAGCTGATATATATTTTTCCGTTATTTCCCTAGTCTGCCGCCATATTAGTAATAGAAATTGTATGTGTTTTAGCCGAAAGATACTTAAAATTCCAATGTTTGATAACGTTATCATATGACAAGACTGCCATTACTATAGAGAGTCTCACAGTGAGAGTGTAGTACATAGTCTTATGGACTATGAACATACGAGAGTTGACCGTAAAATGTTCTCAAATGTAAGTGTTTGAACTACGGTGTAAGTTTGCTTAAATAAAGTAGAACCAGGCGTTCTCAAAATATATTACAACGGTGTAAATCGCAACTTTGGAAAGGCAAAAGTGCCTTAAGAATGTTTAAATTACAAATGCTTAGTTTTATGGGTTTATGTTACATATTTTATTTAATAGCATTTCTGTACTAGTAATTTTTTTTAGGTTTGTGGGTCTAGGTATGTTATTAATTTTTAATTGTTGTTTTTCATTAAACAATGGATTTTTTGCTCAAAATAGTTTAGTTTTTCAAAAGCGTGGCAGCGATTACTTTCACCCCATTAAGCGGATGATTTGCTTCTATACTAATTAAATTGAATATATAATATAATAAAACTAGTGCTCAAAAACTGTTAATTTACTTGTGTTTGTAAGTCTGATATTTATTTGGTAGTTTGAGAAACTTTGGCGAAGAATGTGCAGCTAACTCTTAATAGTAATTATCACCTATAAGGAGTTTGTAGAACACAAGGCGGATTACTCTATAATTGACAGGTGCTTGGTATCTTCAAATAATTTTAAGAACAAATTTTGCAACACTGCTGTCCATAATAGTCTGTACTACACCCTCACTGTGATACGGTCTGTAGACCATCTATGGTGGCCTGTAGATGTTACTGCGGTGAATTGCGGTATATGTATATTTTTGTAAAAGACTTCAAGTAAATCTTAAAAAATAATTAATCAAACGAAGGCATGACTATTGTTTTCTGTATCCTTTATATGAAATTCTCTTAATCGTACGTGTGGTGAAAATATTCGAATGCCGTAATAATCCACAAACATTTTGTTGCCATTAATTTTATTTAATACGTTATTATCTTTCGGATTTTACTGGATGTATGTTTCGGGCTAATAATAATAATAATAATGGAGGCCTAGGTTCTTGGCGCATAGCATTTTGAGGCGCAATGTTTTTTATGGAAATAGATTCTGGGCAATGTTTGTCGCCTATCTCTGGCCTTGCGAGTGGTATGTATATGTATGTATATACATAATAGACACAGCAATAAAAAAATAATATTTCTTGAAACGTTAACAAAAGGAATTCAATGAAATAGAAGTTTATTATTATTATAAAATCGTAAGTAGGATGAGGCGGAACAATCAAAGGATTATATTGGGGAAGACCTGGAACCGGGAACCACCGAATCATTGTATATCTTACAAAATAGATACTCCATATAGCATTATGTTCATAATGTAACTGTTATTATTAACATCATAATATTTATCTTATAGATTTTTGTACATAATTATAGGCCGTACTGACCTACGTTTCGGACGCTTACAATAGTTCATTATTTAATTTATATACAGCAATACTTAGACACTGTTTATTTAAGTCGGTTCTTCTTACGTAAAATAGCCCCTTATATTTTGTTGTCAAATTAACACAATATATTTCAGCTTAATTGACATTTTTAAG
The DNA here is from genome assembly GCA_014611495.1 of Limonius californicus. NCBI lineage: Eukaryota > Metazoa > Arthropoda > Insecta > Coleoptera > Elateridae > Limonius > Limonius californicus. The sequence continues at coordinate 69,146 of JABXWE010101904.1, forward strand.
AATCATCATATTCTTAAATGGGCTACGTGTGGTATATGTCATTTTAATCTCCCACTATCCCCTATCGTGTTTATTCAGTCCTAATATTATATTGAATTTATCTGTTATTTCTGTGCAAGTTCAAGGGCATCGGCACGTAATTAAATTAAAACGATTGTCTCACAACCTCTTCTGCTTCGAACAACATCAATAGAACGAATCGGTCTTTAGTTCGGGGGTTAGCAGACAACAAACGAAAACCACTTTTACGTATGAGTTAGAAAGAAGAGGGCACTGCGTTCATTTTCTGCCCTAAGCTGCACTTGATGAGAGTCCTCGAATAACCGCCCGATTACAAGAGTGGATCACAAATTGTTAATAATTGAGGGAAGTAGAACCCCATGGCTTTGTTTAATCCGCACTCCAGTCCCAGCTAACTCGTTTAAATAATTTTTGAACTTGTGTGCACCCGCTTGTGGTGGGGCTTGCTGGATCGTTTATTAGTGTGCTAAAATTTTTGCCCTTTTGCATTTCCAAGTATTATGTGTTATTTCCTTGTTAGATAACCAATTTGTTTCCGAGAAATTGAGATTTTGGTTCTAAGAAACGATGTGCCATACTGACAATATCTTATTTGATTGCGAATAATAAGTGCTATCTCTCCTGAGATAGACTTCAAGTTTATTTAGCTGCCTATCTGTAAATACTTCAATGTTTTCGCATACATTTTCGCTGTTTATCGACGCCAAATTTAGGTTCGCATACGTATTGACGTTTGAAAATTGTAAGAAGTAGGGGAATCCTTCGCTGAATGATGATACTATGCACGAACTAATTTTTGTAGTTTACTTGTATTTAGATACAGGGGTTTGCCTAAGATTTTGAATATTTATTGTTAGGATGTAATTAGGAACTATTTGACCGATAATGTTGAATACCATATTATTCATGAAAATTATATATTACTACGCTTTCACTCTACAGGGTGTGGTGTAATCCACAAAACAAAGCTTAGAAACCTATAAGAATAATGTGATAAACAAACTTTAAAATTATATTTGCGGTAAACTTTTATTTAAGTAAAGCAGTGGTGTCAAACGCGGCCCGACCCACGAAGTGGATTTTATAAACTAGTACAAAGGAATTCGAAAAAGATATAATTTACATAATATTGCAAATTATAGTAGCACCTTGTAAGGAACATCGTTTCATGGTGACTGCTGTATTCGCCGCTGCCAATAACCAACCAACAACGTTTTATGTTGTTGTTTTTGTATTAAATTTAAAACTTCCGAGTCGAAATCTATGTAGTTTTCACATGCGGGACTGCACCAGTAAAGCATTTGAGTTAAAACTAGAAATAAAAGTAAGCAACTAAATAATTGCCGTTCAGTTTGTTTTTCTGACTGCAAAAATTCAATAGTTATTATTTGAATTTGTATGCGGAAATGAATTTTTACTATTAAGTGCTCGGTTTTCTTCTAACGCCGAAGAAGTAAACGATAACATCCAAATGGAAAATGAAATGAAGAAGGAAAGTATAATTCCAGATTTTTATTGCACATACCAGAACATTTTATTGGAATATATATGTTTGCTGCAAGAACCTGGGCAATGTTTGGTTGTAGAAACCAGGGGTGAAAGTAGAAAAATGTCTTGCTGGAACGCAATTGGTGGAAAGCTTGCAAACACGAAACACAACAAGCTGCTTCTACCTCCCACCGTCCGCTATCCATCGTCGGACGGTTATATCAGGACCACAGATTTGAGTGAGAAATCCTATGACCGAGGAAGGTGACTCAGCGGTAGACAGTGGCGGTTCCCGGGTAAAAAAATAGGTGAAGTGCTATTATAATAACCCTAATAATAACAAATAGGAAAAATATAATTATTCAACTGATGCACTTGTCGACGGAATAGTTAATATGAGGCACAACAATGTGTAGGCTTCGGTAAAAATTTCTTTGTTCTCGTTGAGATTTTCTAGTAATTCTTGGGTCTGTAGATTGTTGTAATTTTCATCGGCATAAAGAAGATTCGTTTTTAGGACGCTGACTTTTTTTAAATATTTTGCCATAAAACTGACCTAAACTTTCAAATGCTTTAAACGGAAAACACGAATCATATTGTTCGAATTTTCGATTTCGTAGTATCAGCCAAAGACATGAATGTAACTTATCGCAGTCTTGAAACCTTACTTCCATTTCCATTACAATGTGATCCAGTACTTCATAAAACATATCGCTTTGCGTTATTTCTATTTCCTTAGTCTTGTCGAAGAGTGTATCAAAGAAGTCGTCATTGCTGTTCCTTTTTAATAGTTCAATAGTTTTATTTATTTTGTAACACAAAAATTAATATCCAATGATTTCTTTTGGAGAACATCAAATAATATGTCAATGAGAGAGAAAATATAATTAAATACTTCAGCTAACAATGTGAATTAAAAATTGTTGAAATCGTTTAAAAGCCCACGGAACATGCAGTTCCGCAGCTTATTGCGACTGAACTCTTCGCTCGCGCGATACACCGTGAAGGAGTTACCATGGCAATGGAGGTATAAGTGCAGAGTTAAAATACGTTTGAGGCTGATTCTTCGCTACAATTGCACGAGTGTTGTAGGAAGAGTTTTTATGGTCACTGTGTTCACGTTCGACGGATGGTACTTAAAATTTAAATTTTAAATACAAGGGGACCTGAAAAAATGTAGTGTGTTTGTTTTCACTAAGCTTATTGTATCTACGAGTATGTATGCCATAAATAAACGACTCCTAATAGGTGTAAAGCCGATAAATATATTGTTATGTATTTAAATAAATACATATTCGCAATTGAATGAAAATGTTAGGTGAAGAGGCACTGGGGCCTCGATGGAGTAGTGCGGAAACGCGTTGCCACTCGGGGGTCACGCGAAATGTAGTCGATCCGCTGGGGCGTTCGAATCATCACCCGGGGCGACCGCATTTCGCTTAGTTAAGTTTAGGGTGTATGCTGAATGAATGGTTAGTGTGTAAGGGACGCCCGCACCCTCCTGAAGTAATGCGAAAGCGGTTCCGGGGGGGGGGGGGTACGGTAGAATGAATGAATGAGAAAAAAAGAAGGTGAAGAGGCACTTCACCTACTTCACTTGGCGAACCACCACTGGCGGTATAGCTTTTACCTTTCAATCGGGAGGTCTAGGATTCGAACCGTCTGTCCTGATTTAGGATTTTCGTGTTTTCCTCGGGACGTATACAGTAGGGCTCAAAAGAATTTCACACCTAAAATATATTAAATTCTTGTTATTTAAAAGTTATTTCAGTAACACGTCTATGATTAATTTAATGCGCCAAAGCTAAACAGATAAATATATGGTTGTTGTGTGTCTCATATGGCTTATCCTTGCCGTCCTCGGTGGTCTGGTGGTTAGCGCTCTTGGTATAGGTCCAAGGCTGCGGGTTCGATCCTGACTAAGGTCGGTGCGATTTCTCTGGGCCTTCTATCGTATGAGAAGTAAAGCCCTAGGTCTCGTGCCACTACGATGTGTGACACGTTAAAAATTACTATTAGGGTGGAATTACCCCGAGGATGCAAAATATAATATATAGTTAGGGTGTACAATAGGCCAATAATGGCTGCAGTGCATAAAGATGTTTGTAAAACCGCGTCCTAGATCTGGCTCCATCAAAATACAATACAGTATAAAATGTCTCATCCTAAAACCACCATTCATAAAATTAGGTTACAATTGATCACACAGTGAAGAAGATGTAGTCAAAATATTCTAAATATAAAGGCGTGCAATCCTTTTCACCACTACTGCCGGTATATACTGGGACAGTATTATCCACGAATTACATACTAGCCATTCATGCAACATCCACTTTAAATTTAACTACGTGAAATACGGTCGCCTCAGCTGGGGTTTGACCACGCGGCTGATTAAACCGCATTTGACTGTGACCTCGACCGAGCGCTTGTTCGCACTGCTCTATCGAGGTCCCTTGGGGAATTAACCTATGGTGACTTTCCTCTCCTGTGAAAAATTATTTGGCTTTCATTTATTTTGTTGTAGATTGTTTACCAAAATCAAACTATTATTTTTGTTTGTTACCTGTTAATTTTTATCGGGAATTAAGTTCCGTTTCAAAGTCTTTTACCTGAACAGAGTTCCGGAGAGTTCCAGCTTACGCTCGCCCCTGGTACATACTTATGTGAACAATTATTTTCACTTTTAAAGACTAACAAGCCTTCACACAGTGCGAGATCAACATTTAATATTTATTAAAAGCATCATTATCGCTAATAATTACAGCAAATATTGAAAAAACAGTTTCTACCAAAAGGAACCAAGTTTGTAGAAAAAATTAGCATTTTTAATTTCGCTAATTTTAAATTTAGTTGTATGAACATTTGAGAACAATATCTTATTACTGCATTTTGTAATTTATTTTTTTTTGTATTTTCGAATATACATGAAACCGCATTTGCCTTTAGATCTTAGGGACATGGGGTGAACTTGACCGAGGCCGGTGAGATTTTTCTACCGGGAAAAATCCGAAAATGCCCCAGATAGGCAAAGTTCTTAGTTAGGGTGAACAATAAGCCAATGAGGGCTGCAGTACTTAAGAGATGCTTGAAAAATCGCGTCCTAGATCTTTCAAATCATACATGGAAGACCTATTTTTTTATCGCTAAAATTTTTTCGGGAAACTTTTTTTTTGTCTACTTGTAGACTCTTTTACTGAACTTGCGGCCCATTTTGTTATATGAGTTTGACACCGCCGAAATAAAGGACTTTAACAGATCATAAACATTAAATCAATGACGAATCCTGAATATCATCTAAGGGCAGGGTGTCTGTGGGTCATAGGAAATGTAAGACTTAGTGCAACTCCCAACGTAACAATAGATCCTCTTTATTGAAGAAAAAATATTTAGACACAATTGGATGATCTTATAGGACCTGAAAATCAAAATTAAATGCACCTCCGGACATGTTTTATAGGCTAGGGGGGGGGGGAGGTAATAGGTAGAAATTTAGAAGATGTTAATTGCAATATGTTGATTTTAAAACGGAAACTTTTACTTGGTCGCAGTAAATCTGGAAAGTGCTATTAATTTCTAAAATGCCCACCAAAATAGCATTTGGGAGTAGGGAAGAATTGAAAGGTCATAATCAGATAACTAAAAAGTTGTGTATTGTCCCATTACAATAAAACCTTCGTATTTTTAAATAATTCTTTGATGTTTAAAACTATGCGCTTCAGAACATCATTTGGACAGAAGGGCGATTTCAAACTCATAATTGGACATTTAAGACTCTATACATTGGCAAATTTTCTTTATTAGAAAAGAAATGTTTCTTCAGAAGGACTGCAAGAAGCTGTGAGATTTTTTAAGGGAACCTAAAATCCAAGCTGTATGCACTACAGCACCCACCTGTAAAAGCAGGAATTTCAAGGTCACCTTCTGAAATTGAATAGGTCCTGCAAGTCGTACTATACTTACCACTGCAGTAACAAAGAAATATATGGTTACAGGTTATTTAAAAGATTGATGTGTTAGTATTCCCTTTATATAGACTTTTTAAAATAAAACCTATTCATTTGGTTGTGGAAAATATGAATTCCAGAAAATCTTTGGCGAGGGTAATTTAAGGTCATGACGTGAAGGCCCAATACATTACAGTATCTTTATTTGGAAAGAAATATTTGGTTTTAGAATATACCCAATATGCGGATTATCTAAAGGTATCTAAAAATCATCAAAATGCCGTCCTTCGACAATGTTGTTTGGACATAGCAGCAGAAATTTTAAGGTCATAATAGAATATTCCAACAACGTGACGCAGTTTCGTTATTACAAGAGAACATTTAGTCCCAACTGGTATGAAATTTGCATTCAGGTTACTTACTTAAAAGTAGTTAAAATGACTTGTAATCAGATTAAAATGCACCCAGAACGTTGATTGGACCTAAGAGGAGGCATAGTCATAGTTAAAAATTTTAATAGTGGTGGCAGACATAAATACTTCTTCAGTAGAGAGTCTGTATGTTACAGAAATATTTGTTTTTACAAAATATATTAAGTATACAATAACAAAATGTGGCCCAGAACATAATTTAAATATAAGGGGACAGTTCAAGGTAATACATAGAAATCTAAAGGGTGGTATAATGTGACAACATATTGACTTTCTTAAAATACGGCACCTTTGTTGGTGAAGAAAATATAAATGATCTTTTGATTTTGATGTAAAAAGTAGATACATGAAATAGTATGTTTCCTATGCAAGGGATTAATCGTGATTTTTCGCCAAGTTCATCCTCGCCAAAGGCCTTTTCGACTCACTGTCAGGCACCGGCCTCTTCTCTGCCACGTGCTTCTCCTTAGCGCTAAGCTAGAGACACGGGGAACCAACAGTTTATAATCGAGTCCAGACTGAAATTCCTCAGAACGTTTTTAAAATAAAGACCTCGCGGTTGCCGAACGAGTTGGGGAACTGTGTGTGGTGGGTTGCAGCTCTACATTTACATATGCTGTGTGGTCATGCTAGGGAATAGAACCCAAGCCATAATTGACGTATTGTCCAGAAAGCAACTGAGCTACCACCAAGTTCTTCCTACATTGTATTTACTAACCGCTTTAATTGGCAACAGCATTGACAATGTTTTAGTTGTTATCTGTATATACATTTTAAACGAATTATTTATGTTTCAGTTATAGGTCAATTTGAATGCCACTAAATTATACAAGAATAAGATCCAAATTACGTATTACATCAGTTATTCCCATAAGAATTTAGCCTGTGGCAAAAATAGATTGCACAGTATATATATTTGAGTGTAATTGTGTGTGGAAACCTTGCAATAATGTTCAAGATGAAAAGTCTTTTCTGCTGCAAGAATACTTTTTGCAAGGAGTAACATTAGCACTGGATATTGGTAAAGAAAGTAACAAAAGGAATACGTAATAGTTTACACACGATTTTCTTCATACGGAAAATGGAAAAAAGTGCTAAATTTAAATTTATAAATTTGTTGTAAATTATATAACGTATTTGTTTTGTTCAGAAAACTCTATTGTAGTTTTAGTTGCTAAACACAATTTAAATTCGTTCAACTCGTCCAATAATTAAAGTTGGCGTGCATTTCCTCTACACCTGCCATAAAATGGAGCCATACATAATTTGGGCCTATTTTTATATTCCCTACAATATTGTAAGGTATGGTAAGTAGTTCCTTTATTGTAGTTTATTTTTCCCTTTATTTAGAACGTGTGACTATATTATTTAAACTGTCTCGTCTCTATTTGGTTGCATTAAATTTACACAAGTTTTCTGTTTACCGATAGCTACAAAACCAACAAAAGACAAAGAAATTAATAGTAAAAGTTAGTGATAATTCGATAACAGTAAGCACGATGTTTTCATAGTTTTTTAATAATTTAACGCCATATAAATGCGTGGCAACATAAAAGTCACAATCATTCATGCTGACACCATTCTATTTGTAGCCAAAGACATAAAATGATAAAGCCTAAATATTCAAAGGGAGAGAGGAGTCGATAGAGCGAAAATTAGGGATAAAACGGTCACGCTTCAGACTGAATCACATTTTGCTTTTACAGGAGCGACGCTTCAGCCGAATACGTTATTTTTCTGCAAATTTCTTTTGCGGATACATCATTTCAAACGGATTCGTGAATAGGCGCGTTTACCAGCATGGAAGTATATTTTGATATCTTAAGCATATCATTGTATTCTTTTCTTTTCTTCTGTTACATTTAAGAAAATGGTAATGTTAATATTATGTGATTATATCTAAAAAGAGCATGCAGTGCCAATTATACCTGAAATACGTCATCGATGTTTCAGCAGCGTTGCCGTACGTATTTGCGTAGACTGACAAATAACATTTACTCGAATTATAAATTAATAGCTTGTTAGGGTCGACCTTAGGGGGGGGGGCGAATAAAAACGACTACATTTTAAATTTAAATAAGGTTGTAGCGCTTCTACATTTTATTTATGGCGTTCCTGGGTAAACAAACAGCGGATGCGACCAGAATTCATTGGCGGTGACATGCAACAGATAATAAAACATAGACTTACTGACATATCAGTAAATATTGGGTATTTGTACTCCACCGGGGTTTCTCCAGCCCCCTTCCCTTGGATTGGGATTCGAACAGGATACGGAAGCTTATTTGCCGACTAGCTCCTGTCGCAATCATAGATTCATTACTACAATTATGCATATCTTGTGGAGCACCAATCCTCCAGAGGGAACCAGGCAATTAGACTACGTCCACCAGTCACTGTTATTCTCAAGAGTCGCGGGGGGGCATACCTCTTAGCCACCCATGCGATGGGGAGAGTTAAAATCGTAGTTGGCCAATCCCCGCGTAGAAGTCAGCCATTCTGGCATTAATGTAACATTCATAATAATAATAATAATAATACAAAAGGCCGCAATATTAAATACCTGTCATATAGTACAAAAATTCCTGAATATCGTAGGATAACCCTAAGAATACAATTGTCGACCACATAGCTACTTGATGTAATATCCGTACTGTATGGAAAGCGGGTTGACCCCGTGCAAATAAAAAGTAGAAAATAATAAATAATAATGATTCGACGTAGCCGGCTTTACGAAACCACCTCTGCCAACTGACTACCTCTCGAATGATTGCTAGATAAATAATGATTAGACATGCCACACACATTATCTACTCATATACCTACTTATATTCACTACGCTACTGTTTCCAACAGCTACTTACATAGATATACCAGTCTTATAATAACGATAATAGGGCCAACGCTTGTAAACCACATATAATAACAAGTAGATAATATGCAACCATTCGGGTAAACACATATAACAGTTCATGGGATATCAACTATAACCTCGTCAGCGCAATAAAAACAAATGGTAACACTAAAATCGCACCTTGCCTCACCTTAGAGGATAATGCATCGCAATCAGTTAGTAGTAGTACGCTATTAATCAGTTATGCCGCCAAATATGCAAAACTAATGCCTAGTTACTAGCAATGCTGTCATGGGTAGACTGCCATCCTGGTCCTTCTTAACACTCTACTACCCGTGTTTTTCCCCCACATTCCAAGAAACACATCATGCCCGGCCTATTTTTAATTCTTACCGGATGTTATTGACAGCCGACAGAAGCTACATATACTTTCGCAAATATTTATTTGTTGAGCGTACATTTAAGTAATATACACAGTAGGCAAAAACCACTGTCTAACAAGCTTTATATTAACGTTATGTAAAACACAAAACTGTAAATATTGTTTATTGTTCTTAAATAATGTGAGGTTATGTTTGCATAATTTTCTGATTGGTTAAGTCTGCCTTTAATAAATCTTGTTAAGCACTTCTGTATTTCATAAAAAATTCTGTAATTTTAGAAAGTTCGTAAATTTTTGGATTTTTTTATACCCATATCTATAGGGAAAGGAATAATTTCATGAAAACGAATCATTCAACATTTTAGAGGAAAATTTCGTTTTGGACCTATCTATAGTCCACCCAAAAAAGTGTGATTTTGATGAAATATAATATACAGAGCCTTTGAAGAATGCCGGACCGAAAGCGGAAGTTACACTTTTTTGTATTAATTTGAAAGCAATATAAGGAGTGTTCATACAGATTGAGTGGCTGTTTGTGGATTTTTCTAGCGTTAAAAACAAGGTCGCTAGGATTTTTTAAAAATCGTTTTTTTAAGGCACTTACAGCTTACCGTATTTAACCTTGTTTGTGAGTGAATATTGCGCACTACCACGAAATTGGTGGGGGAGGCATGGAGATCATTTCATCGTGTGTTTGTAGCAGTCAACATTGCTGTACACGCCAGTGAAAAGTGCGGGCAATGGAGTTTCAATCTAAAATTAAACCAGGGAAGACGTACGCGCGTTTCTTTTACTGAGGGTACTGAATGCTAACTGCCCATATACATTGTGTTCGTCTCTGTTCCTCCTAGTGCCTACTCTTTCTCGCGCCGGGCAGCTCCCACCAACAAGGTTAAATCCGGCAATCTGTATAATCAGGAAGCATTCCAAAAGCCAATTAAAAAAAATTTCAGCATATTTAGTAACCCTTCGGCACTTGCAATAACGGTGGGATTCCATAGATTTTGAAATATTAAATCAGTGTGTATAATGGATAATGAAAATATTGACTGTTGACGAAACAGAATACATAAATACTTTTATTGTAACTTTTGGTTTTTTTATAATAACCGAAAATGTTCAACAAACAGGCGCATTCCTAGGATACGTAAATTTTGCCCCAGTTAACTCGTCTGCAGTATTTACTGGAAGAATGGGACGAACTGTAAATCATAAGTAGTTTTGACTTCCATGTTGAAGTTTATTATTAAAGAGAGAGACGTTCTCGGACTCAGGAATTCCGCTTTAGTCACGTCTCAAACTGAGCTGATCATCGATTATGACTGTGCCGTGAATTTATGATCAGTTGTGTTTGTTTTCAGGACCGTACTGACTCCATCGCAATTGTCTAGCTTGGGTTCATCGCGTTACATTGCGAAACCAGTTAGGTCCAGGGTTTCAGTTCGCTTTAGTAGTGTCGACGTTTTTGTTCGAACCTTTCATGAAGGGGATTCGCAATTTTTAGAACAAATTAATTGAGAAATTCTCGAATGAATCTCTGCGTCGTGGTGATCATAACTTGGAAACGAAGCGTTTGGCCTCTGGCCATTTCATTTTAGGACTCCTGTAACTCTATAAATATTCCCAATTGAAATCGTATCGAGTCAGAAATATAAGCTTAATTGTTGGCTTGCGTCTTTATTGGCAAAACTGATTTTAGCAGCGAGTGAGCTAATTCTAGATTGTCTGTTGACGATAAATACATATTCAGTTGCAAGCTGCTGTCTAAAAACTAATTACGTGGACGATTAATAATTGATACTTTTAGTAAACGCATATTGCAACCGCTATCACTGCACAAATACCTCTAGGGCTAGGCCATGGCAACACGTGTCCGTTGTTGATAGAAGACAACGTTGAAAATTCGAAATATTGATCTTGTTAATTAAAATGGTTTAGTAATCAAACCGGTGAGGCTCGAAATTGTAAATCAAACCATGTTAACAGGTCTGATTTAAGAAATATAGAGGGAATTGCTTCGAGTGGATTTTTCCAAACTTGCAACTCTAATTTGTAAGTTCTTAGGTAAAATATATGAAAGTAATGTAGCCACTGATAACAACACTCTTTACTGTAGTATAAAAATTAGTAAATATATTGCACGCCGCTTAACGTGATCACATCGGACTTGGGGTTTTTGATAACAATAACCGATTGATGGTAATAAACGGTCGGTTCTCTTCCTTTTTCGTTTCTTCGCAAGTTCTTCCACTTTCTGCCGCATCAAAAAACCATCTACAAGTGCAAGTTCACGGACATTAGCGTACCAGAGTTTCACATGCAGATTCCATTAGCTCATCTTTCCCAGTGCGATTGTAAGGTGTTGAAATTGTCATTTTTCATTGCAGCGTCTTCTATTGTGACATCTTTTTATAATTTTTACCAAACTGACTGTGAAATGTTTAATTCTGCTGCAACTTTTTTGGCAACTTGTACTGTACAAAAATGTTATTTTTTTCTTTTAAACTAAGGTCACGGCTCTTTTTTACATCAGGCGTTCCAATAGGGTTAGCGTAGAACTGAGTTAGCTGCTGCCAGCCAATCTGCAGGCTGTAAACTTACGAGAGAAAAAAGAGTCCGGTACCCGTCGAGCTTGAAAATGCAACCAAAAAATGTCTGCAAACAAGATTCTTCCCCGTGAACGAAAACAATTCTAGGAAAAATTGATATCATGAACCGAAGTTATGACTACTATAAACGATGTTTTTCTTATGTAGTCGTCGTATGCGTCCGGCCTGTTCTTCGCGAAAGTGATCAGAATACTCGAATGACAACATTATACGTGATTCCAATAAGCAGCGTGCACTGTTAAAAAAATTAAATTCTTAGCTAGAAAATATCGCTCAACTATGTAAGTAAAAAACTAAACGTTAATAGTAGAAAACATTAGACAAGTTCGCTACGAACTTCGTATTGATTTTACTTTAATAAAACATATTTTTTTTCTTAACTATCTTCAAAATCTTTAGAATTTTTTAATTTCACATCAATTGCGAACTCCCTTTTCCCCTCCACCATATTTTTCTCGTCCATGTTTCTTTTCCCCAACTTTTTCTTTTTCCTTTGCTCATTTCCACAACCTCTTCGTCGTTATTTTCTCCTTTCCCACTTTTCCTTTTCCCATTCTTCTCGCCCTTTCTCACCCTTTCCCTTCACCAATTCTTTCTTTTTTCGTTCGTTCTTTCAATAAATCGCTTTCCATTTTCTTCTCTAAGTTGCTTATGTTTCCTCCATATATTCTTCCTTTACTCCTATTTCTCCACCCCCTTTGCCCCTCGTTCCGTTACCCCAATACTTCTCCTTGCCTCTTCATTTTCCCCGTCCCCCTGTCCTATCTGTTCTTATGCTTTCTTTTCTTTTTTACCAGTCGATAGCCCTTTTCCTCCGCTTTCTGCCCGCCATTCAATCTCGGTTGCTTATGCGGTTTCTAGACAGGAAGTGTACGAAGGGCTAAGCCACGCATTTTTAATAATAAAAACAGTTACATCGTTAAAGCTGTTGTTTGTCGAGTAATATTTTTTTCGAAGCTCTCTCATTTATTGGATTCTGTATGAGCTACAATTTTAAAATTCAACTTTAAGTAGAAAAATCGATTTCAAAGCCGTTCGTACCCTCCACTTTCTTTCCTGTTCCCTTTTCCTTCCTCCAACCACTTCCTTCTCAACCTTTTTTCTTTTGCCCTGTTTCCTTTTTGCATTCTTCTCCCATTTTCTCACTCTTTCGCCCCAGTTGCACCTACTCCCTCGTTCTTCTTCCCTTCCTGTAATGAACGGCTTTTTTTAATTTTCTCATTCTTTTCCTCCCGTTCTCTTCCCATTCTTCTCAATTTCCTCTCGTGTTGCCCCTTCTCTGCTCTTATTCTTTCCCAGACGTCAGTACTTTCCCCCTGCTTTCTGCCTGCCATTCAACCCCGGTCGCTTATACGGTTTGTATACAGGAAGTGTGCGAAGAACCAGACCATAATAATAATAAAAAAAGTTATATTGTTAAAGCCATTGTCGGCTTATATTTTTTTCTTAGCGGTCTAATCTTTTGGAATCTTTATATAGCTTTTATCTGTATGAGCTAGAATTTTAAAATTCAATTTTAAATGGAAAAATCAATTTCAAAGCCCTTCCTACCCTCCACCTTTTTTCCTGTTCCCTTTTCCTTTCTCCAGCCTTTTCCTTTTCCTCAATCTTAACCGTTTTTCTTTTACCGATTTTCCTTTTCTCGTTCTTCTCCCATTTTCTCACCCTTTCAGCCTAATTACACGTACCCCTCTTTCTTCCTCCCTTTCTCCAATGAACGGCTTTTCTCTCATTTTTCATCCTTTTCCTCCCTTTCTCTCATTTTTCATCGTTTTCCTCCCTTACTCTCATTTTTCATCCTTTTCCTTCCTATCGCTTCCTATTCTTTTCAATTACCTCTCGCGTTGCTCCTTCTCTGCTCTGATCTTATTATTTCCTTTCTTCTCTTCCAGTGATCAGTCCTTTCCCACTGCTTTCTGCCTGCCATTCAACCGATTCAATGCGATTTCTAGACAGGAAGTCTGCGGAGGGCCAGACCACAGATTTTTAATAAAAAATAAGTTATATTATTAAACCCATTGTTGGCTTATATTTTTTTCTTAGCGGTCTAATTTTTTGGAATCTTTACAATTTTTTTAATAATTTCAAACCAACTGTATGAATTATAATTTTATAATTCCACTTTAACTAGAAAAATAGATTGCGAAGCCCTTCCTACCCTCCACCTTTTTTCCTGTTCCATTTTCCTCTCTCTAACCCCTTCCTTTTCCTCTTTTGCCCCTTTTCTTTTTTTCATGCTTCTCCCATTTTCTCACGCTTCCACCCCTATTGCACCTACTCCGTCGTTCTTCCTCCTTTCCTGCCTAGAATGGCTTTCCTCTTTCCTGATTTTCTCATCCTTTTCCTCTCTTTCTCTTCCCATTCTTCCCAATTACTTCTCCCGTTGCCCCTCCTCTATTCTTTTTTCTACTCATTATATTTCCTTTCCTCTCTGGCGATCTTAGACAGAGGAAGAACATTCTTGAAACATTAAACTCGAAACATTCAAATAGATATTTCAAATTTAATTTGAAATTTTCAAAAAATAACTACGGTCCTAGTTCTGAAACGGCAATTATTTATCAGTAAAATAATCAATTCATTTTATTAGTGCTCTTTAAAACATCACATTTTCAATATTGCAGATTAGCTTTTACAAAAGCAAAACAGTCTTCTGCTTTTTCTTGGGGTCACATATTGTACGTAACGGACGATTGTTTCTGGTTTTCTATTTTTTCTATAATGAATTTGTAAAAATCTCTATACTTGTTTTATGTTATCAAGTAGACATGGCGCCAAGATGCCAATCCGAAGAATGTCTATTTCTACATTTTTTAAGTTTACTGTTTACAAAGAAAACAGTGATAAGCCATCTCTATCAGTAACCAAATTTAAAATATCCAGAATTCAGAGAAAACCGGTGCGTCAACAAAGCCAACAAATAGTTTTTATATTCGTGCTTTGGGGTCAATGTCAGTCGTGCGTGTCCGGGGAAGTCCCTAGATGCTAAAGTGCATTTTGAAAAATTTTCAATGCGGCTCATTGGCTATTGATAAAAGTGCAGTTTTTAAGTGCACCATATGTGATTAAAAATGAAATTATATGCATGTCCCGTATGAGTAGTTGAAAACAATTCAAAGCACCGCATTTTAAATCGGACGAATACGAGTTTGTAGTACGCATTGTACAAATCCATTAAGAATCAATTACAATATTACTGTTGGGATTGGCTGTCAAAAAGAATGCAGACGCAGATGTGCCAGGGAATGAGTTTGAAGTGTTTCGAAAATTATTACATTGTGAAGCGTGGCTGTGTACTTACAGCATTATTTTATCGCGATCGTTGATGTTTGTGCGGCTCTTACTAAAAAGATCGTTGTTTTTAATCAAAAGAGAGCAAGCACATGGAGTCGAACTAAAACTGAGCTTGAAACGGAGAAATGCCGAACCACTTCCAGTGCAGGAGTCTGAAAAGTTCGAAAATTTATAGCGTAATATCTAGAGACTTGCCTAATCAAATTGTGATAATAGACAGATATGAAACAAAGTTTGAAACGCCCGCGGGAAAACGGGAAGTGTTCATTCTTTTGTTCCTTGTGCGTATGATGTATTGATTTATACTCTGGAAATTTGCGTACCGTGTAGGTATTAAATGACTTTTTTAAATTGATTTCTAATGAAGAAAAAGCAATCTTGCGATATCCAAAACACATTAAGTTGAGGATGAATACACATTCTTCACACAAAAAGCGTATTCGAAAAGTCATGGCTTTAAATTTCCAATTCTTTTCAATAATAATACAGTGTAAGATACTTAAGACGAACTTGGGTACAACGCGTTCCGGATATAACGAGCGTTTGGAAAATAAATGTTTGGATTGCATTGTTTACTGTATTGTATTTTCCGTTTACAGCGGTAACAATAAGCTTTGTTTTGGCTTTTATTGAAATGGTAGCTAAAAGTTATTGTAAGATTATATTTTTGAGTGTGAAAATATATTTTTACTGATGGTATTTCAAGTGTTAATTCTATAAATAATTCTGAAAATTTCTCTGATATAACGAGCAAATACTACAGTGTCAAAAGTTCCGTTAAAAGCGAGTTAGACGCCACGTGTCTATATAGTTTGAAGGTTTAATTGAAAACTTGCATAGATTAGATGTGCGCCTTTTAAGCTCGAATGAGATTGGCTTTGTTTTAAGCTTTTGCGTTGACGTGTAATTAATTTCGCAATGGTGTGATATTAGGATTTGTTGTTCACGGTGCGTTCGTTAATTTATTGTTATTGCTGATAAAAGAAACAATGCATAGTTTAGAGCGTCAATTATTTGTATCTTAAAATATCTTACATAAACACGTGGGGGAAAGATTCACGCGGGAGTGACGATTGTACTATCATTTCCGGAACTCTCAACTATACCGTCCGATCAAAAGCCGCCGGAAGTGGGGAGGATGTGCTAATTGCAAGTCAATGAAAGCCTTTCTTGCACCGCGCTTGGTGTGCTTGGTTCCCTTTTACCTTCTTATGCTACTGATGTTAATTTGGGAGAAAATAAAATTTTAAGATTGTAACAAAAATATCCGTTTTGCCTATCTCCAATGCAACTGGCCGGATGTTTATGCAACTGTGTGTGACCGTGCAATAAAGATTCATCCAAAAATAAGTAATAAGTATCAAAACTTATATACGAAAATTTAAAGAGCATTTTTGTTATCAACTATGGTAGGTTTTCGTAATCACAATCTCCTTAATCTTAAAATAACCATTATATAGTAAAAATGTCTACATGTATTAATTACGGTACCTATTATAGCTTTTTTTTAATAAGTCCTCGATAATTAATTGTTTGTGTGCCTTAAATCTTTAATCTCAGAGACTATGCCTGACAACCTATACAGGGTGTGCCAAAACGTACCGGCAATATTTCAAAGATGAATTCCAGAACTTATTTAGAGTCGAAAAGTCCATATAAACATATGTCCTAAACGTAACCGTTAACGAGTTCTTGTTTATTTAATAATTTCTGCGTTCTTAATATGGTTGCTGGGTTACTCCTAATAATATCGGCAGCCTGCTGTATTCTTTGGCGTAATTCTTCTACCGTGTGCACTTTAGTTGCATAAACAATCTGTTTAATGTGACCCCAAAGACAAAAATGTAATGGAGTCAGATCCGGCGAACGCGGTGGCCATGCAACGGGTCTTCCTACTCCAATCCATCTTCCCGGAAAATGTGCGTTAAGCCAAGCTCTAACACGTAGGCATTTATGTGCTGGTGCCCCATCGTGTTGATACTAAATTGCACGTCTAATATTTAATGGCACATCTTCCAGTAATAAGGGTACAGAGTTTTCTAGAAAATATTTGTAATTCGCACCATTCGAAGGGTGTGTCAGTTGAAGTGGTCTAATCAGACGATCATTAAGAATACCAGCTATTATATCATATGTTGAAAATGCGAGCGTCTTCTTAAATGAGGATTTTCCGCAGGCCATTCATGAAAATTATGATAATGATTGATATCATCTCGTGTGAAAGAAGCTTCATCGGTTATTTTGTAACCAATTACAAGCTTGAACTCTTTGATGATGATAGATATAAGCGTGCACTTCTTATTACTCTCCAAACCTGGTTTCTACATATTCCAGTACGTAATGCAATTCTTCCCACATTTAAAAACGGATTTTCTTATAATAAACCAAGAAGTTGTTCATCATAATTTATGGGTCTACGGACAACTCCTTGACCGACTGCATGCCTTGCATTGAAAGTGCCGTGTTCCCTCAGCTGACAATGTGAACTAACGAAACCGCACGCGTAAGCAGTCTTCTATTTGGATGCCTTCTACGATATGCTTGTCGTGCTGCTAAAGCATTTCCGCCACACAGACCGTAAACATAATGAATATCTGCATATTCTTCATTTGAAAATAACATTGGCATTGTGAATCACTAGTGCATTCCGATGGGAATAAGGATACAAAGAAGAAGCTAGTAACTTCAGTATTACAGTAATAAACTGACAAGTTACAAACAATAATTTGTTACAAACGATGTTCAAATGTTACCAAACAAAAGACGCGATCGTGGCAACTAGATCAGCATTTCAAAAATCCGCAACTCGTTAAGTTCTGAAATTCATCTTTGAAATATTGCCGTTTTGGGACACCCTGTATAACTATGTACTTCGTCACAAAAACAACTGTATTCAAAGAAAATTGTGAAATGTCAATAATTTAAAATTTTATTAAAATGCGAAGGTAAAGTCTTTTGAGTCTGACTACAAAGCACACAAATATCCACGCAGATTAAGTTATCCAATGCAAAAGCCCGTCCTGTAAAATTTCTCAGTAAAGTTTGCATGCGCCAGTTTACTCTAATGATTAGAACACTGGGCTCTGGTGCGTAAGGTTGAGTGTTCAAATCACCGACTCGATGCGTGGCTGGCGGCCTGTCCAGCCGCTTTAAATGATTGGGTACCTGCGTTCGAATTAACAAGGGTTAATAATGCGGTTGTGAAATGTGTGATGCTTACCACATGACTACGTATCATGAGTTTGGCAGGCGATACCCGGGTATGAGAGCAAGGATACGAGAGGTCTCACCTTTCGCGTTTCAGGCCATACTCCTTCATGGGGTGTAAAACCTCACCATTCTTAAGTGCAGTTTGCTTAGTGGAATCTATTTCCTGAGTTATACTCTAAATCGATGTTTGAATACGAAATATCTAATTTTAAAATAGTAGGGTAATATCGGGGAGGAAACTCAGTTGTTCTTTGATATTTCCTTTAGTGTTTGTTAACTATGAATACCCTGAATACGTTTATATTTGCGTTTCGAAGCCAAATAAGATTTTAATTTTTGTTTTCAGACTTCTGTCTAGTGTTGTAAATACGTAGAAACTATTATTTTTGTATGGAAAACTTTAAAGGTGTTTATCTATATTCTATACCAATGTTTGAATCCGAAATATCTTATGTTAAAATAGCTTGGAAAGTAATATCGGTGAATTTTAGTTTTCCTTTGTTATTTTCGTATGTTCGGGTTGCCCATGCATGCATGCCCTGTATATGTTCAAATTAATTGATGTCTGAATACGTTCCTTATATCAAATGATTCTTGAAATATTTCTGGTGTGTTTTCAGGCATTATCTTGTATAGTGTTGTAAATATGTAGAAATTAGAATTTGGAGTATGCAAAACTCCAGGGAACCAAGGATTGCAAGCGAAATATCTTATTTTAAAATAACTGTAGTTGTAATATCAATGCAATTTAGTTTTCCTTTGTCATTTCCTTATGTTCCGGGTGCCCATGCATACCCGGTATATGTTCAAATTGATTGACGTCTTCTGAGTTGATTTTTGAAATATCTCAGGCATCATTCTGTTAGGTGTTGTAAATATGTAGAAATTATAATTTGGAGCGTGGAAAACTGTGGGAACGTTAATCTAAACCAAGGATTGCATGCAAAGTATCTTATTTTAAAATAACTGGGGAAGTACTATCAGTGAAACTAAGTTTTCCTTTGTCTTTCCTCATGCTCCGGTTGGCCATGCATACCCGATATATGTTCAAATTGATTGATGTCTAACTACGTTTTTCTTCTGAATTGATTCTTGAAATATTTCTGGTTTGTTGTCGGCCGTGCTATATTGTGTTTGAAATATGTAGAAATTATTATCGTAAGTTTGGGAAACTCAAAGCCAAGTGTTTCGCGCTTTTTCGTATTAAAGCATGTTGGCGCTACGAAAAGAGAAGATTTAATTTTAATATTGAAATAAACTAAACAAAATAATTTCCAATGACTATAATTGAATCTATTCGACCGAAACTGAAGTATAAAAGTATGACTGAAGAATGACTGGAAAATAAATAACGGCGAAATTTAGTTTTCCCTTGTTATGTCGTTATGTTTGGGTTGCCAATGCATACACTGTGTATATTCCAATTGATTTGTTTTGTCAAAATACTTTTATTTATCTAAATTGATTCTTGAAATATTTATGGTTATTTTTTGGACATACTGTAAAGTAGGACCAAACTTTTAGTAGCGAATGTTTAAATCCTGACTCAAATGCGATTACCAGTCAGCAGGCAGCATGTAATCTCTGAATAACAGCGTTGGTGTTTGTTGGTCTGTGGTCAGGGCCGTATTTAACTGTCTTGGCAATGGCAGTAAAATCCGGCGATGCAACTTTTTACTGAAACTGGGTGTAATTATAATATATATTGTAAAATGTTATAATAAAAGTATCTAGGTAAGATTAAATTAAAATTACCAGATGACCGACCATGTATTCCCTGAATATCATCTTAAATATCTTATCGTTATAATGAGTGCTGTTATCCACTAACGATGTAGGTAATGTTAAATTTGTTTTGCAATATGAATTATTTGTTTTCAAATGTATGCTAATTTGGTTATTGTTCTGGGTAAATCCAGTTGTAATTTTGACCCGCAGTTACATCAGGGCTTTCTGAAGACCGTTCGAAAGCGACGATAATAATCAAATTATGTCTACCTGCAACGACCCTAACACATGCAGCTTATCTTAAACAGCTTAACATTCGCTACTAAAATTTTGGTCCAACTGTATACTGTTTGTAATACATATATAGATATTATTATCTGAAGTTTGGGAAACCCTAAACCAAGAGTTTCGTTCTTTTTGCTATTACTGCCCGTTTGCGCTACGAAAAGAGAGGATTTAACATTAATATTATAATACAATGTTCGAAGTAAAGCCCAAAGAATACAAATGGTGCCATTCGACCTAAACTGAAGTTTAAATGCAAAATATGCCACAAAAATGAATATCGGCAAAACTTAGTTGTAGGTACTTTGTTATTTCTCTATGTTCTGGTTGCCTATGAATATCCGGTATATGATCAAATGGATGATTCAATAAGTTTCTCTGAATTGATTCTTGAAATATTACTGGTTTATATTCACACATTCTGTATAGTGTTTGAAATGTATTCTTACATATTTCAAAATGTACGTCTTAAGTTTAGGAACTCTAAGCCAAGGGTTCTTTATTAGCCCGGAACATCTCATTGTTGGGCAAGGGTCCCGGGTTGCGCACATTCGTCGCCCGTTCACGTACGATCAAGCCAAGGGTTGCATGCTACCAAATAGCGTCCTATAACTTTAATTGGTGACATTCGACTGAAACTTAAGAAATGAAATATGACTGAGAAGTAAATATCGGGGCACTAAGATTTCCTTTGTTATTTTCTTATGTTCGGGTGGCCAATGAATACCCGGTATATGTTAAAATTGATTTTTCATGTCTAGATAAGATTTTCATCTGAATTGATTCTTGAAATATTTCTGGTTGCTTTTCCAGTATTGTGTTTGAAATATGTACACATTATTAATTTAAGTTGGAAAGTGTTTCATGCTTTTAGGTATTAAAACCTGTCGAAGCTACGAAGAGAGAGGATTAAATTTTAATATTGAAAAAACTGGATAAAATAGTTCACGATTACTGTAAGCGGTGCCTTTTGGCCTAAACTGAAATTTAAATATGCATTTTAGCTGGAAAATTATATTGGTGATACTTTTTGTATTCGTAGTCCACTGCTAGCTGATGTTTATATTGTCTTTTGGAGTCTAAATAAGAGAAATGTTACTGGTTTATTTTTAGACAACCTATTACAGGGTTTTAAATATGTAAGGCAAAATGTTTAAATCAGTTTAAAAATGATTCCTGATTACCGCGTCGTCATTTGGGAACTACATCCAGCATTATCAGGTAAGGCCCGACCTGTAGCTTGCCTGCCTTTACAAGCATTTGCTCTAGAAGTTTGAGCAATATTTGTTCGTAGGCCCTGCCTGCCTAAACCTTGGGGCGGACAAGGATTTGATCTTTATGTATTTTGTTTGCCAGGACAAAAATACGTAATCGACTTATACCTGTTAGCTGTTTGTGAACCCATACAATTTAACGTTTCGCAAGACATTGCAGCTTGCATCTTCAGAGTGAATAGAACACTGAACTCAAATCCGGGAAGCGGAGGTATTTAAACCTCTTTGAGCCAGTCGGGCAGAACGATGGAGTTCTGGTTGGCTCTCACCGTTGGGCAAAGACGGATCCAGTGGAGCGTGATCGTGTGATCGAAGATGCTTAGGAATCCTTAGAGGATAAACTACTGGAGTCCAAGCTTTACTGAGTCTAAAACTATCCTCTCTGTTGATGTTGTTAGGTTGTTTTTCAATTTCAATTGCTTCGCGTATGATACGAGGGAAGTAATGAGGCACTCTGGCGAGTACCCGGGCATTGTCAAAGTCCATCTTATGCCCAGTTAAACCAGTATGTTCAGCCACCGCAGATTTTGTGATGCGTTTATGTTTGCAATCACCTTTGTGCTCTCGCAATCTTAACTCAATGGAACTACCAGTTTGTCCGATGTAGTTTGAGCCGCAAGAGCAAGGGATATTGTAGGCCCCGGCTGACTTTAAATTTGATGTATGATCTTTTACGGATCTGAAACCATTTCCCAAAGTTTCATTAGTCCTAAAGACTGTCTTTATGTTGTACCTTCTAAGAACATGATTTCTGATCACCTTAGGAATAATATTTACTCTGCAAATTAAAATAAATGGTACTAAATACTAATGACTATGATCGATGGAATTCGATCTAAAATAAGATTTAAACGTGAAATGCGTTGGAAAGGAAAATCGGCAAAAGTATTTCTCCATGTTCGAGACACTCGGTATACGTTCTACTGATTTTTTGAGTGTAAGTAAGATTTTTATCCGATTCTTGAAATGTTTTCGGTTTTTTGGTCACCATGTAAATATCTAATAATGTTCGATGAAACTCCGTGCAAAGTGTTTAGATGTTTTGTCTGTGAATGATTAGCTATCCACGTTTTGAATGCCGAAGAAAAAACTGCATTTTGCGTGAAGGTGCACTGGAAGGGACGGCAACATACATCGATACAGCAAAGTGACAGCGAATAACCCTCGAGGTGTCAGCCGTTAGACAAATGACACAAATCCATTAAGGACTATCGCAAATCATAGCCTCCATCCACCGATGTGCGATCGTGCTCAATAAACGACTCTTCCCCGCCGGCTCATCCATTCTCTCTTCAAAGCGTGACACATTTCAGATAGGAGCCTATTCATCGACACGAAGAAGCAACACATGTTTAATAAAATCCGACTACAAATTCGTACTTAATTTATCATGGAGTAACATCTTTGACTTATTACTGGAGCAGTATTTAAAACGCATTACGTGTACGGCACTCAGTCAGCTCGCACCCCACAAGAAAGGGTGCGTCGTCGAATTTCCACGCGCCGGGGGCCGAAATGGGATTAATACCGAAGTGATAACGCAGACATATGAAGCATTGCGCTGTCAAAAGCAAGAGACGCCTTAAAATTGAGGTGGTGCAAGTTGAAACATTCGAATTACGAAAGCGCCACCGCCGCCGCCGCCTCCTGCGATGCGTCGCCGCTACAAAGCGCCATTTTAATGCGAAATTGAATTCGCGATGGGTATTTTATACACTTTGATGCTCCGGTATCCTGCGGATTTTATAATTACGCGTTTTGAAGGCTTCGTCTGTTTTTGAAGGGTCAAATTTGCGACGAAGACCCGCTAACGGTGGATTATTATATAAATGTTTTTTGTGTCGCGTAGCGCTGCCAAGAATCGTATATTTTAAGAATTGATTCTCGATTCTGAAAAGAACATATTAGAAGGGGGCTTGGCGTCTTATAATCTAGAATTGTTTTACGTTCCTAGATTTGGAAACGGAATTCGATTCTTAGAATCCAGAATAGTTTTACGATTCCATAATAGAAATTTGCTGGAATTCAACATAGTTTTTCAGTTCTACAGCATATTGAACTTGCTTTAAGTTACTTGGTAAGAAAAGCTGTTTGTTAAATGATGAAACTGTCAACATTGTCGTTTATAATGGCGTTAAATTTGTAGCTAATCCACATTGGGGAATTGAAAAGCGATATCCGAAAACTGAACTATTCAAGATTCGGTTAACGAATAGTCAATTAACCAGTTTCATCGATTCAGCGCTTAATTTTCTGCTATTCGGGTTATTCTAACCGCGCTTCTACGTGGCTAACCGTGTAGGCTATGTTTTTGCAACAAAAAGTTTGACACCGAATGCTATAATCCATATTAGCTAAATTGAAGAATTCTTTTGAAGAAGGAAATAAAAAAAATTCTATAAGAAATCTGAAGTTCGATACGCAGGATACAAGTGACCTTAAATTGCTATACGAATCGAGCATTTGAAATCGTTAAATAGCGAAATGAATTGTACAGAAGACTGAAATCTGTAAATTAAATTGCATTTAATTGTTTTAATATAGTGCTCGGCTAACGAAAGTGCATGACGGTGCAAGCGTAAGAAGATTTTACTTCTTTAGAAAGAAACGTGATGGTAAGAAGTCTACTACCTGCTTTGAATAAATTTACTACAGCCTGGCTCATTCGTTAGCTTCGATATGCAGTTTATGTTTTTCGGAATAGTAATTGAGTATCCAAATTTTCTCGTAAGGGCGCCGTTAACTGCATTCCTCGATCATGCACGTTCGTTAGCCGCCGACTATACCAACAGTAAGAAGTGATGATACCCATAAGTAAACAATCCATAAAATTATTTTACTTGCTTTCCTTTAGGTTAGATAGCCGAAGGGTACATTGTATCACCCTTGTAAAAAACGCACAAGGAACCTTCGGGTTGTTACAGAACGTTGGAATGTTTGGTGTAATTTGTATTTGTCCGCAATATACCATAAATATTACAAATAAATTGCTAACATTGGATTTTAATGCGTTTTTAATCTTTGGGTAATGAGGTTTTGGTAAGTAGGTATTTCGGGAACCTAATATCAATATCTAGTTGAATATTAGCAAATACTTATTTAAATATAGTTTTAGAGCTATAACGTGCAAAATATAATAGGTATATCTTTTTCAAAATATAATTATAAACACCAGGTTTTCCATGAGAAAAGGATGTTTATACTTCAAGCGGGAGTAATGTATCTGTAAAAATGGCGAGCTACCAACATTTGGGAGTTTAGAAATGTTAGTTTTCGAAATCGACTGCAATTTGTTTTTGTTAAAATTTTGTGAGGTTATAAAACCGTGGAGAGTCTACACAATAGATTTTTGGTTTATGACGATGTTTGTTTTACGGATTTGAATGAGTTTAGACACATTTTACGTGCTGTACCATATGTACAGAGAAAATAGTTTGATTTTATGAACATTTCTAGTTAGAATTTATAGGAATTAAAAAAATTATTTTTTGGAAACGTCTGTTCTTAAGCATCTGTAGATAAGGATGTGTGTGGTCGTCGATATCTCTCAAATAACAATTTTGAAAAAATTAAAAATATAGATGTTTATTAAAAATCCATCTAGATAAACAACTTTCAAAAAATCCGGAACCGGAAGCTAAAGTTGACTTACTTCTACAGTAATTTTCCACAAAATATAATCTGCTATTTTATAAGAGAGTTTGTAACGGGTTTTTATACAAATCGAACATTTTTCTGTCATTTACTCAAAAAACCGCAAAAAGCCTTGTAAGGTATAATATTAAAAAAATATAGTTTTCTAGAATAGCTTAGGGACTTATTTTTTACTTATTAACGAAGTTTGTCTTTGTGGATTTTCAGGAATTTTTAAGGGGTTGGAATTTAAAGTCCCGTTACTCAAAACCTGTTAATTCGATTGTGGATTTTCAATGGTCGTTATGAATTAGCATTGAATATTTTAAAAATAAAATTATCTTAAAATGGCTCTCTTTCAAAATTTTTGATGTATTCAAAAAATGTATTTCCAAAGGGCTCTAAGGATTTTAGTTAAAGTTTTTAACCTAGTAAAGGGTTCGATAGGGACCCTGGTGGAGCAGTGCGAATACTCTCTGCACTCGAGGTCACAGTGAAATGCGGCCGATCGGCTGAGAGTTTGAATCTCGATTGGGGCGACCACATTTCGCTTAGTTAAGTTTAGGGTGCATGTTGCATGAATGCTTAGTGTGTAAGGTACGCCCGCACCCCCTTGAAGTAATGCGAAAGCGGTTCCAGGGGGGGAACGGTGGTATGAATGAATGACGAAAAAAAGTAAAGGGTTCGAAATCCTACAAATCCATTGTTTATTTATTGGGAACCTTGAATCTACGATCTATGAATTTGACCAATGTTTGGTTTAGTTACTATGATTATTTTCTGCAGTAAAGTAAAGTTATACGTCACGGTAAAGTTAATTTTATGTACGTTTACAGTATAAAAATGTAGCATTTAAAAATCACAAATTCCAGTTGTACCAAAAGTCATAGAGACGAAGCCTCAGTAGTTATATTCATTATATGCTCTATTAGTGTAAATTTAAGAGCAAAGAAGATAAAAAAATTAGTATTTCTGCCAATCTGCAGACCAAAATGTTATGAACTGCATATACACAAGCACCTATTTTTTATTATAAGTATATTGCGGATATGTAAAGGAAACAATAGAGAAATAAATAAAAAAGAACACTATTTGGCATCACTTTATTTACTCGTACTTTATTCGCGCCTTTTATATATCTGGGCCGCCTAATTCTAGAACGTTCCTGCTGCTTCTGGCCGTTGTCGGGTCGGTAGCACGGTACAAAGAACAGAAAAACCACCGCTGCGCCGTTCGGGTGCATGTGGGGCCGGTATTGTATACAGTTCTAATGATACCACTCCGCTGCCACCAAAAGAATACCTACTACAGCACTCTTTTGGCGGTGGGTAGCGCATTATCCTTTGGTATTGTTTGTAAATATCTGCAGCTGGTAATTATCGACGTTTACTGAAGGTAACCTGGTTCTTTGTCTTTCTGCAATATTTTGATTATTGGGAGCGCTGCTTGCTCGTAAATTTCGGTTATTCTTTAATCTGTGACTTCAGTAAAGTTATGTGTCTGAGGGGAAGGTTCGCGGGCCGCACTGGCCGGATTGGTCACCTCTGGTTTAGGCGAAGTATTTTACTAGTTTGAAGATGTAATCAGTTCTAGAACTAGAGAATGGGATTCTGAATTTTAGAATTAGACTCTAGTGTAGAATCAAATAGCGTTTCTCGATCCTACAATCGGGACCGATTCTTGAAGCTAAAGAGTCGTTTCTGCATTTGAAATCGTTTAACAGCACTAGTGTCGAGTTTTCCGTTGAAGCCAAAGAAAAAAGTGTTACAATACTTCTTGATTATACTGATTAGCGATTACAATGCCGCCTTGGATCTCCGAGGAAGGGGTTACGTTTTCCTGGTTTTACCTGTCTTCTTGTACCTGCCGATGTCACAGCGGTGATTTTAACCCAAAGGGTTTCTTTCCCCGAACGTATTATTATTTAAAAGCGGTTGCACGGTGGTTACTTCCGCAATTCTAAATACAACTTTAACTGGATTTCAGAAAGGGCTGGGTTATTTTATTTTTATCTAAATTTTAGGTCAAGGGTTGCTCCTAGGGCGACCGTGTGAAATCGCATTTTTTACGCATTTCCTCGATTTCAGTTCTTGAAGGGTTGCGGATACCTGAAGCCCACAAGAAAGGCGTGATGATACGCAAAATTTCCGACAAAAGCTCCAAATTGAGATGTCATAAATATTCCCATAAGCATCGCGATTCTTCTGCAGATACAAAAAAATCACCGAACTAATAACACAAGACTGAGTACAAAAGGGTGACAGTTAAAGTTGGAAATGTCACAAAAACCCCATACCAATTAAAGTCAAGACGTTTGGAGAGCACAAAGCTCTGCTCTCCAGACACTAATATGTTAAATAGAGGAGTCGTCCCCGGCCCAATTCGCCCCGTAATATAAGAGGCAAAATCGAAAATCTCGCGATAAACAAAACTCAGTGGGCGCCCTCCGCATCAGCGAGTCCACCATATGATTAAGGACCGCCTAGAAGGACCTCATGAATCGGCACAGCTACCAAGGTGCGCGGAAGTCCTTTATGCTCGCGGAAAGCGGAAGTTGGATGTGAATGCGATCAGATCAGAGTCATGTCGCTGCGGCCGAATACAATGAGGCTCGGATAAGACCGTTGTCTTGATTGTATAATAAAGAATATTTTGTTGAACGGGGGCACGAGCCGTTGACTGCCGCTATTATTGTTATTTGGCATTACTTAACGCTTAACGGTCTTTCGAGTTCGGCGATTGAAGAAGACGCTGGCATATCCAATTCGAAGGTGGAGAGTTTCAAGTTACCGGTCTATGCTTTTGAATTTTAAAATTGGTTAGGTTTAGAACCATTGAAGCAAATACATGCAAGAATTCCATATGTGAAAACATCTTGGAAATAAACAATTTTCAAAAATCTATTTAGTGCCGGTTTGACTATCTACAGTGCTGTTAAAAGTCTATATTTTTAAAAATTGAAGTCTAAACAATTTCTATAAATATTTTCAGCTACTCATCATTTTTATCATATAGAGGTTTAATTACTGTACTGGAAAACGAAGAAATACAAAGAAAAACCAATTTAATCAAAATTAAACTTAGGCAATAGAAATTAAGAGAAAAACTTCCAAAGTTACACGACATATTATTTGAATTTAATTCAATTTTAACATTTGCTTTCCCAGTTTTTCTAATTCTTGCTTCGAAATACAGCAAAACCAGGTAAAACTAAAGATCAATTAATTCCTCTATGTAGGGTTTCATTTAGATATCATGTTTCTTTTATATCTTTTGCCACAGGTTCTCTATTGGATTCAGGTCTGAGGACTGTGCTGGCTAGTGGTACATCTTGTAGATTTTGTTATGTATTTTTAGGAACTGAAAATGTATGCTATGTTTTGTTAATTATGATTATATATCTATTTGGTATAGACAATGAATGGTAGAAAAATTATTTTAAACAAATTTTTAACAGCGATATATTTGTGCAACGCTATTGCAAAATTAACTATTTTAAAATTTTAGCGAAGTGCTAATTCCAACACGAATAACATAAACTGTTTTCTTCTTCAAAATGTTATGAAAAATCTATAGATTTAAAAACACACAATCGGCAATAATTAATCTCTTCCTGAATTATAGTGTGGTTTTCGATTGAAATGCGCTCGTAGTTGGGGGAAGAGTTTGTTATTATTGTTTGTATATTATTGTTTTTAATATTTGCTGTTGCCCACAAACCTTCTTGGAAATTTAATGTTTTCATGCTTTTATAGTAGTTGTAATTATTAACTGGCAATAAAATAAACAAGAAATTAATTTTGATAAAGAACTTGTAGAGCAATTTTGTAATATCTATTTTCAACAAGACAGAAGTCCTGCTTTTTATACAGCTGGTTCACTTTTGTCCATCTGCAATTTTAATGGTCGATGTATCGGCAAT
This sequence comes from Limonius californicus, assembly GCA_014611495.1. Classification (NCBI taxonomy): domain Eukaryota; kingdom Metazoa; phylum Arthropoda; class Insecta; order Coleoptera; family Elateridae; genus Limonius; species Limonius californicus. Next base: position 98,221 of record JABXWE010101904.1, read on the forward strand.
GAAAGACCGGTTCTTTGACCACATCAGTCACCCGAGCGTAACCCCCTAGATTATTTTTATGAAAATGTTTGGGAATAATGTTTATAGATAGACTTGTGAAAATGAGGAGGAAGTGAAAGAAAAAATGTGCTGTAAAGGGCCAAAGATAGTATTGTATTTCGAGTACAACTAGATCTTAACAGACGAAATCAGCTTCTGTCGAGTAAATTATTATAATGTTCAATTCTGATTTATTTTCGTGAATGTTTCAGAAAATATGTGTTCGCCATACTAGTACATTTTTATTATATTCTGAATTAAAAGAATCTTCTATTTAACAAAACTGTGTAATTATTTCAAAAATCAGAAATCATAAATCAGAAATGATCGAGTGTTCTGCCCATTTTATTTGATGCTTCTCCAGTTACCAACATCCAGGTCATCATAGAACATGTTCTGAATTGTCGCAACGCTGTGGGACGGGAATATTTTGTTCTTCATGACGACGACGCAAGGCCGCATCGTGCTCGGGTTATTTTGCTCTTCCTCCGCTATCTACAGACCTCAACCCCATCAAGCATGAATGGGACCTTTAGCAGATACAGCTGGATCATCATAATCCAAGGCCTATTACTGTGCAATAGCTGAGGGATGTATTGCCTGTACTATGGCATCAAATTCCACAAGAACAATTGATGATTGCATTGAGAGTATGCCAGCAAGGTGCAGAGCAGTTATTACTGCCAGAGGAGGTGCCATGGGGTATTAGAATTTAATAAATTTAAGTTAAGTGAAAGGAGCCAATAACGGTTTTCATTATAATATTGTTAAATTTCTTCTTTCAAAGTGCCACTGTTGTAATTCTTATGTTCATTGCTAAAAAGACGTTACATTTTGTTGCTTTGGTAGTTTTTTTTTTATTATAAATGCAAATGGTGTTACCTTTAAGTGTCTTACAATCGTATCTGAAATTTTATGAAACCCAAAGAAATTTACAAAAGCCCGCAATTTCCAACGGTAGAATATGTAAAGGCATACCTACACATCCGGTCTTTAGTTATCAGCTGATGTAATAAAATAGACGCAGAAATTTCGGAAAATAACTTTCCGCTTAGCTGAATTTAAAAAAGGACACTATTTGGTGACGTAGAAGAAGTTTGTCTTATATCTTATTAATTTTTTAATCACACCGTACATATCAGAATGTTCTAAACACCTCCTCACTCGCAATGCTATTATAAGAGTGATTTATTGTCGCTTAGGCTCAGAACGCCTACAGAACAAGTGTGATTACAAACCAAACAAATAAACTAGGTCTGTTTTAAAGTTGATGAAAGGGGTTCGCTTCAGTCCCCTTCTCTTGGCGTTAATCCCTATAAAGTAGTTCAATTTCGTTTCTGTTCCAATGAAAACCCAGTTTTAATTTGCAAATTTCAGAAAATTATACGGTACGTGAGAGATACATTCAACAATTCAATAGAATTCCAGGTGAAATTTAACTGCATTCATTAAAAAGGCACAACAAAGAAGTTGTCTTGTCTTTGTAGCTTTAACTTACATTGGTTTTTGAGAGGTAACAGTGTAATATCCCGGGGATACTTGAATAACAAGTTATCTAAAGTACTGTTTATATCCTTAATTTGTTTACTAAGTACTTGTAGTAAAGGAAGAATTGTATATACTATAGTTGAAATAAATGTATGCGATAGTACATAATCGAAAATAGTTTCCTTAAAACACTCGTCTCTTAAAAATTAGAGAGCTTTTAATTAATTGACCAAGAAGGCAGGAGCTATCGATTCCCTTTAAAATTGTAAATGATGTACGCAACTATAACAGCAGTAATCAATAGTGGTTTATTTTAATAACAATAGCGCGGTAAGTATTTTTAGACGCGTGAATATTTAATTTAAAGCGTATGTAGATCTTTTTAAACCAAAAAGGCTATTCAGGCAGGTTAAAACATTATTCGGTAGATAAATCAGGTGTGAAAGTAAACCGGAACTCGGGAGTTCTGCTTTAAGACGACGAAAGAAAAATATTTGTTAATTTTTCGTAAACAATCTACAGCAAAACAAATTAAAAGTAAATGAACGAGTAGTAATCTCTCACTGGAGAAAACGAAAATTACCATAGATTCGTTGCGCACAAGGTGGCGGGCCGCTATAGGGGTCAGTGGGGTTCAGCACCGGAACCCTCAGCCCTTCTTCAGCTAGTAATGGGAATGTAAGGATGGGAAACGTCAGGAAAATTAGATATTGGACTTTCCTGGATGATATTGTTCCAGCACTTACCTAAGTGAGGCAAGGCAGACGGCCCGGGGGTTTGAACCCAACACATCCCGAATGAAAAGAAACGCTCTGTAACTAGAAAGGAAATAAATGTGTGCTTCGTCCGACTATGGATAGCGTGCGGCTGGAGGTAGAAGCACGGTCAACCCTCGCCCGTTGCACACAACACCAACGTGTACGTCGTAAGCTTGTTGTGTTTCATTTTTTAAGCCGTCTCATAATTGTTTTCTGGCAAAACATTCGTTTCCTCCACTCCTGATATAAATACGGTATCGTTAATTAATATGTATGCCAGCTAAGTGATGTAAGAAACGATTAATGTGATGAAACATATCTATTCGGGAAAAAAGTTGTGGACTATTACAAGTTTTAATACAAAAATATTGTTTTGTATGTTGGGTTATAATGTTGTTCTTTTCTATATCGAATCCATTGTATGTATATCCCATACATTCCAAAATAAGCTCGCTCTTGCAGCCCTTTCGTTATTTTCCCTAGAAAACTTGTTTTTCAAACTAGACTTTGGATTATATTCGTTATATAACTCTGTTATATAACTTATATAAATCTGTCTAGCGTCACCTGGAAATATCTGGAAGTGGCATTAGCTTTGCTTTTGCAAGTACAACTCCCTGTATTTTGAAAATATTTTTCGAGAGCTTTTCATTACCGAATTAAGATTACTGTCTTCTCATGTTATTTTCGGAACTTCCAGTTGCAGTTTAACATATGAATTATTTAGAGAAAAAAACCACGAACTTCTTGGTTTCTTTGGACACCCTGTACATTACATTTGTAATTAGGTAGAAAATTGCTTCACACCCTGTAAATATTAGATATATAATTATATTCAGTCATGGTTGGAATATTATCTTTGGTATTTTGTAAATTTAGTTGTTATATTTGTTTTTCTTTTCATATCGAGTCGTTTTTTTTAACGATTTTTAAATTACTTAACATAGTAATCAGGATTGTATATTAATTGTTTTATATTATCGTTGTAAAATAATGTAATAAGAAAATTGCGTTCGTCATTTTCATAATTAAGCATTTCTTACTTATACGAGGTGCTGTATATAAAAATAATAAAATTGCTGCCCCCTTTGGTTATTACCGGAAGTTCCAGCCGAAGTTTGACTTACTCAGAGAATGATTCACAAATTAAAAACAAAAATTTTTTTTACGAGACAACGGCTTACAATTTTTTTGACGCACCGTATATAAGTCCTTGTAAATATTTTTCCTCTTCAATAGGCAACTTCGAGGTCATTAAGATTGTATGTGTGTGTGTTTTTTTAAGTATTCTCCTATAAAATCTATAATTTGAATTAGATTACTAAAATGCTCTCGCCCTGTATAACACTATGAGATGTTATAAATGTAGTTTTTTGGTTATACCGAATTTCTTAAATGTTGCTAGAGTTTTTTCTCAGGGGTTTTATGTATTTATTGTTCTTTTTCTACTAAATCGTGTTTAGGGCGATGGTTTTTAAATTGCGTCACACTGTATTATTAATTATTACATTATAGTTGAAAAGTCAATATAGAAGAAAAATGCTGAAAAATAGTTATTTTAAATAGTAGTTATTTTCTTAACAAAAAAATATGCTAAATATATACAGGGTGTTATATTTAAAAATAAGTAACGTTGCTTTTACATTTTATTATTTTCGGAAGTTTTGTATGATTTATGTGGAGAATATGATCTAAACGGTTCCACTAGAGAGGTATAAACTCGGAAGTTTCTTTTTGTTTGGAACGCACGGTATATAAGTCCTGACTACGCAGCCTCCCAGTTTTTAAATATTTCCATTGCCTTGCTTCACCTTCTGTAACATTGAGGTTATAAATATAATTTTCTTGCTGTAATAGCTTTATTATAGTTATTTGTATTTTTTAATTGATTATTCTTCTTCTATATTTATCTTCCTTTCCATGGCGAGTCCCATTTATAGTGATTTACAATTTTAAATTCGTTTTGTTAACATTTTCGGCATAAAATCAACCTTAAAATGCGGCGGTAAAATTAAGCAGAAGTTTAACATTAAAAATTTGCATAAAAAATGTGTTGCCGTTAAATAAATCTCCATGGTAAACGTTATTCATAACGATCACATAGCCTCGTATGAGATCCAAGTGTCAACTACAATAGCGACAGATTTAAAATCGCGCAGCGATAGAATCTTAGAAATCGCACATAAAATCGCCAGGGTCGAAATGACCGAATTTAAATGCAATGGCCCGGTTTAAAGTGTAGCATTTAGATAAGACACGGCCATCCATTTCAGCTGGCCTATTGTTGCTGTAACACAAGTTGAGGAAATCTCTAGATCAATCACAAAGCGAAGAAAGAACTCGAGATTCTCTGGACGTATAAATCACCGCGAATAAATCGCCCGGAGGCCGTTGACCAAGGCAGTCTTCCTCGGGGAAATTTCAATTAAATCCGGGAAATTCGCCCGCGAGGCGCTTTAATGCCATTTGTTTGGTATTCGCATTAAATGATGTATAACATCCATATGAATAAAGAAGGTCGCACGACATAAAACGTAAAACAGCAAATAATAAGCGAGAACAAATGTGGTCATAAATAAAAAAACTTCATACGACCGTAATATACACATGCAAACACAGTGATAACCCCATTTATTATAACACAACGCGAAAGGGGAACGCTCATGCATCCCGGTCGAAGGGCGACCGTCCTGCTTGGAAGCACACGGGCTGTGGTGAAAAATCGAGACGGAAAGCCGACCTTTCGATGAGACACAAAGTGTCAAAAAGATGCCTAATTTAGTTAGGGAACACGGACGGAAGGAGATAAATAAAAACGGACACAAAAACGATGACATTATTATTATGTATTGGATTTTAACGCTGACTTCTGTATTAAATTTGCATATAAAGTGCTAGTTAGCGAGATGTTTCTATTCAGGTAGGTCGACTACTAAAGGAGTCCTTTTGGAAAATTTCTTCTGCCAGTATCATGTTCGGAAGGAGATACTTTTTTATTCTAATACTCTGAATTATAAAGATCGTAACGAATGAGAAACGAATCCGTTATGACAACTCTGCCATACAATACAATAAATATTTTTTTCAATGGAAAACAAAACGAGGATTTTTTAGTTTTTAGTTAAACATAAGATATTTATTAATAAGTACATAAATTAGTATGTGAACTCGTGCAAAACTTGGCGAAAGTGAAGAATTTGAATTGCTTGCCAAACCCTGATGGATTTTTCACAGGTTCTTCCAAGATGTTTACTAAAGAGTGGGGTACAGCCTGTTTTAAGATGTCTAGATATCATTGCATTAGATTTCTGTTTCCATATTTATCAAACAAAAAAAAAACACTATAATTCAACTTAATATACGAGGGGTGTTCAATTGAAACCCATATTTGCTTTATAAAAAAATTTATTCAATAATTTAATTACAAATAAACCGTCACAGTTAAGGCACGTATCCCATTGTTTTACTAACCGACGTATACCCTGTTTTGAGAATTCTTGTGGCTGCTGATTGAAGAAGGCTTCCACAGCTATCTGTACTTCTGCGTCAGACTCAAAATGCGGACCTTTTAACGCCTTTTTCAACGGTCCAAAAATATGGAAATCGAAAGGCGATAGATCCGGGCTATAAAACCCTCCATTTCTTTCGTTGAAGATGTTCTTTTACCACATTAGCAACATGAGGCCTAGCATTGTCGTGCAGCAAAATTACCCCACGCGTAAGTTTTCCTGGACGTTTCCGTCTTATTGTTTGACGAAGCTTGTCAAAGTTTCATTGTACAGATTTGCATTGACATTTACTCCAGGTTCCTTAAACTCTATCAACAAGGGTCCTTCATGGTCAAAAAAAATGTTAACATCACCTTGCCTGCAGACGGTTGTGCTTTAAACTTTTTTGGTGGTGGTGAACTTGAATGTTTCCAGTGCATCGACGATAACTTACTGGATGGCTCGTAGTAATGGCACCAAGTTTCGTCACCATCAACTATTGACAGAAGAAAGTCATCACCATTTTGCCTATAGTCTGTGAGGTGTTGCAGAGATAAGCTCATTCGCAAGCATTTTTGTTCACTAGACAAGAGACGAGGAATCCATTGCGAATAAACTTTGCTGTAATCCAGATTACGAACAATACTATGGACAGATCCTACACTCGCACCAACAATTTCCGAAATTTCTCTATTTGAAATTCGACGATTTTCCCTAATAAGGCTTTCCACATATGCCATATTGTTTTCTGTTAATACCGTACACCGTGCACCTGGTGGCGGCTCATCCATTGCCCCCTCTTTTCAATTCTTAAATTTTCGACATAGTTGGGTATGCAATACATGCATTTCCATACATTGCTTACATTCGTGTATGAATCTGCAATGACTGCACGCCCTCAGCGCATAAAAATTGTAGGACGCTGATCAAACTTGGACGGATTTTCAACAACACGCTATTTCAAAATCGAAGTTTCAAAAGTCAGAATCAAATTCAAACGCCAGAAACTTAGGAATGTGTTGCTTACAAACGCTACTAACATTAACAAGCGTCATTTTGAATTATTGTATTTGTTTTCAAGGTTAAGTTAATCAAAGATGGGTTTCAGTTGATCAAACCTCGTAAATAGAATGTCAAAACGTAAATAATGGGGGTTTATCTATGGTTTCTGTCAAACCTACTACGGACTTCTAGCTTCCATGCTATAGTGCAAGTAACGAATCATTACTTTTTTCTGAAGAGAAATTATTTAACCGTTACAGATTTGATTAAAATCATAGGTAAGTTATTATAATTTTCCTATTTTACGTATTCTTCACAGCCACTTCGAGCAATGTGTATTCCGTACAATATTCATCGGGCAAAAAATCGTCTGCACATACCATACAATGTTCTTTGCATTAAAAACATGTTTGGCAAACATAACTAGAATTACCAGTTGTATGAATTTCCGTGTTTGTAGGTAACATATACAGAGTTAAGCATGTTTCATATCATCTGTGAACATTTGAAGTTGAATATAAATGCATATTATAGTTTGTTTTTGTATAGGGGCCTAGGTTGGGCAGTGCGAATATGCGCTGTCAGTCGAGGTCACAGTGAAATGCGGCTCAGTCACTTTAAGTGCATACGAATCCCATCCTTATTACTGTCATCGGTTGTCGAATTTTCCCTTCCGAGATATTTCGGCTTTTTGATGCGGGAATCCCTGCGTTGCTGTTCTGCATAAAAATATTTCTTCCGCTTTGAGAATATGCCGAAACCAAACTGTAGTAAATGTTATCAAAGAAGGTAGTAGACTGTTTACTATTACGTTTCCTTCTAAGAAGTGAAATCCCCGTATTCCAGCCCCTTGACGCACGCTCGTCAGGCGACTGGTTTGCTGTTTGAAATTATTTATTAAAAATTGCTGATGAAGGCATTTCTTCGGGCTTAGACCCAGTCCTCGTGGAATTGAATGATGCTGATGTTTCATTAACCATTGCAGGTAGCATTATCAAGGTAAACTTGTGTAAAAATGTAAGAAAAATCATATAGTATGTTCAGTGCATTTTTAGTGTACTGTCATGTACCCTTTTACGTATTTCGATCTTTTGATTAAATATTGTTGAATTTTTATATAAGGAAACAGCAAATCAAACGTGATGATGTTTACACGTATTTAAAACAGAGGTGCTTTTGTTTAGTCCTCATTCGTCCATCTTTGGACAAAGCCCCCCTCCCCTATTGCCTTCTAGTTCTTCCGATTTTGGGCCCTGCTTCTCCGTGCCAGTCCCGCAGTTTTTTGAATGTCATCTGCCCATCTAAGTTGTGGTCTGCCCCTGCTTCGTTTGGCTGCCAACGGTCTCCATGTTTGTATTTTTTTGTTCCATCGATTGTCATTCTGTCTCATCGCGTGGCCATAGAATCTCCATTTGAGCGAGGTTATATGTTCAACAGCGTCTTTAACTTTGGTTCTCCGATGGATCCATTGGTTTCTTTTCCGATCGTTTAGCCTTATATTCAGCATTATTCTTTTCATCCATCTTTGTGTCTTCGCAATTTTGTCTACATTTGCTTTAGTAACAGTCCAGGTTTGAGCGCCATATGTGAGGATCGACAGGACACACTCGGTTCCTTAGATGGAGTGGTATATTCTGGTTCTTTAGTACAGTTGATGTCTTTTCGAAAGCTGCCCATCCCACGCACTTTTCTGTTGATTTCAGCCGTTTGGTTTGTTTTTGCCAATTTTTGCTGGATATACATATTTGTCGACTCTTTCGAAGTTATAGTCACTAGCCACAATTTGATCGGGTTGGGTGCATTAGTCATGATTTTAATTTTGTATATGTTTACGTTCAATCCTATCCTTTTTCGACTCCTTTGCAAGGTCGGTGAACATCTCTATTGTGTCTTCCAAGTTGTCTGATATTAGGACAATATCGTCCGCAAATCTCAAGTGGTTGTGAGCCTTTCGTAGGTAAATGACAATCTATATCTAGAATCAACTGTGCTATTTTGCAGGCTTCTCTTAATCGCCCAGCGTTCGAGCAAATCGAATGCCTTTTCATAATCGATAAAAAGTAAATACAGAGGCATCCTATATTCGTTGAATATTTCTTTCAAGGTTCTGAATGTTAGAAGGTGGTCAGCAGTGGAGTATCCCTCTCGGAATCCTGCCTGTTCAATCGGTTGGTAGTATTCCAATTTCTTGGTGATTCTGTCCGTAATGGTTTTTGCCAAAAGTTTGTATAATTGTGATAGGAGAATTGCCTACAGTTTTGTAGTAATTTCTTGTCCCCTTTATTAAATAGTGGGATTATTTTGGCATGTGCCATTCTGGTGGTATTTCGCTTTGGTGTAAGCGTTTGTTGAACAGTAATTTTAGGTATTTTATTATTGTGCTGCCTCCTTTTTTTAACATTTTATTGATGACGTTGTCCTTCCCTGGTGCTTTATTGTTTTTTGTTCTTAGAGCATGTTCTATTACGTCTTTTTCAATGTCTGGTAGGTCCTCGGAGTTAATGTTAATGATTTTCTGCCGTAGTTTCTCTTTGATTTCTTCTGTAGGGCCATCTCTAGAAGGGTATAGCTCTTGTAGTGTTGTTCCGCAGTAGAAATTATTTTTCATGTATCCCTTATGTCTCCCCCTTCTTTTTCTAGTGTAATAATCTGTTCACGTCTGTTTTGGTTTCGCATACATTTAATTCCTCTGATTTTGTCTATATATTCTATAATTTTCTCTTCTGTTTTCTTCTGTTTATCCCCTTTTATGTATTTTCTAATGCGTTTATTCATCTCTGCCAATTCTACAGTAGCCCGTTTATTTTTTATCATTGTTCGTCTCTCTTTGAATAACTTTTTGGTGTTTTCACTTATCCAATTGTTTTTTGATTTTTCTTTTTTTTTTGCCAACTTGCTAGCTGCTTCAACTATTGTTGTCGTGATTATATTGTTGATTTCATTTATTGTTTTGTCCGCTAACATGTCTAACTGCATCTTAGTGGAAGCTTTATTTTGGTATATATCTACTTTTTAGTATAATATAGAGGTGCATGATTATTAATTAGTTTCTAAGCAATTTAAATGTTAATTTTTATCAAATGTGAAAGATGTTGAGGAACGTTTAATGAGGAGGACAAAATTAAAAGGATGATATTGAAGAAATTGGAAACATTTGGCGTGAAGTTGTAATGTAAGGGCCTACGTTGTACGTACAAAGAAATAAAAAAAATTCTATCAACAAAAACACTATTGTCAAATGCATTTGTGTATGTTTCTAAAATTTAAAATTTAAACTAAGGGCGATTGGTTTAATTAATGTTTTTTTTTTCGTGTACGTGTACATTTAGTGTTCTTGGGCAAAAGCAGTCAGTCTGTAGAAGTTACTTTGATGCCTGTTAGGTAATAGTATTAAAAGGCTATGAATAGTAAAAATGCTGTTTGTTTTCCAATGACCCCAATACCGACGACCCAACCTCAAACAGTTGTATTCTATTTTTCTCATATTCAAGAGCGCACCGGCGAAGTTGTTGTTCGTTATTTAACCACCCTCTGTATTTAGGAACAAGAATTTTATGTTTTGAGTAAAATTGTAGCCAGCAAAGTTAATTTTGAGATCTGTCAGGTAATTGTATTAAAATATTCTAAATCATACCATTAAGTAAAAACACTGGAGGTTGTTTTCTATTGGTCATGGAAAACCAGGCGCATTATATACACTGACAATGGAGTATGCAATCTGTAACCAAGGCTTTCGTTATCCAACTCCATAAATATAGTACAGAATTCGATTAAACTCTCCTTTAAACTCACAAAGGCAAAAGAAAACTGGAGCTAGATAAAACAAGCAACCTTTTGTTTTGATAAGAGTTGAACGAAAACAGTGACGTCCAAACTAAGCAAGCATTTAACTCATCCTTGGGCCTTTCAGCAACTTCAAAAGACTTCAATTAACTTTCCAACAGCTTGTCCTCAGCCACGAGCTACCTGCTTCTGTTTCCATAGAGCTTTAGTTCGAGACGCCACTGATGCCACAGATAGAGATATCAGGCATCAGAGCGGTCGGAGAGGAAAGGGGTCCCGAGGGATGGCTCCGCCTATGTGCCCCACCTAAAACACGCCCCTGTATCTGGATCGGGATTCGGGATGATACGGGATGCCAGTGTCGAAATAGAAATCAGAACGCACATGTGTTTACGTAACTTAGTGGTTGTTATGTAATTAGTGCGGTGCGAGCGCTAATTCATTAGTGAGGCCGCCGGTGCTCTTGATTAGCTGTTTGGTTTGTGATCATGCGATTCCTCGAAAAAAACATGGAAACCTCCTTAAGGAGATAACGTTGCAGATACGGCGAATTACATGTCGTTGGCGAACATTTCTGACAGTTAGTGCTCGGTTTCGATTTGCCAAAGATGACAGGTATGTTGTGTTTTAGCGCATCTGTAAATTTATGCACAAAACATTAATTGGATTAGGATTTAGCTAATTACAGTAAGAAAAGGTACTAAAACATATTACAGTTCCAACTCAAGTTTGTGATCAGACTTATGTTTAACACCACATATGTTAACTATCGGTCGTAAGTGCATTTCTAGAAAACAAGTGTGAATTTATGACGGCATCTCCTGTGCATTCGAGGCATTCAGGTGTTAAAACAATGCCCGTATTACAATATTAGCGTGACATCACGTCTGCATTTTTGTTTCGTTAGGTCTGCCGTCTGAATGTGAGGTATCTATTACCTCAGTTAGTCGAACATTTAAAGTAATATTTCATTCTAATCAGGTATGACATGTCAAGACGTATTGCATGCTCAGTAGATTAAAAGGATCGTATTACAAGGTTGTGAATATTACGAAATTGCATTGAGCTTTTGTATTATCTATATTGGGTGCGAAGCACTTTTCGAAACGTCCGGTGAAACAAATTAGAAAACATTCGCATAGAAGTGCGTTGGACTGTTAAATTTATTCCTATAGGTTAACTCCTTGTAATAGAAGAGAGGGGGAGTACTATTCTGTACGAAATATTGTTTCCGTGGGGAGCAATAACTTTGAGGATTGATTAGGAAACAGTAATTCTGCGGAAATATTAATTTTGTGGGGAGTAATAATTCTGGCGAAATATTGATTTTCTGGTGTGAGAAATATTGATTCTGTGGGAAATATTGATTTTGTGAGAAATATTGATTCTGTAGGAAATAGGCATTCTGGGGAAATATTAATTATTGGTAACTTTTTGATTTTGTGAAGTGTGAAGATTCTAGGCAGGATATATTTTGTAGGGAGTAATAATTCTGAGGAAATACTGTTTTCGTGGGAAATATTGACTACGGGAAATATTGATTTTGTGGGAAGCAGTCATTCTGGGGGAATATTAATTCTGTGGGGAGTAATGATTTCGGGGCAATACTGATTATGTGGAAAGCAATGATGCCAAGTGAGTAATTATTCTGGCGAAATATTGATTTTGTGGGAAGTATTGATTTGTGAGAACTACTGATTCTGTGATAAATATTGATTCTGTGGGAAATAGGCATTCTAGGGGAATATTAATTATAGGTGGGTAACTCTTTGATTTCCTTAAGTATGATGATTCTGGGGAGGATATTGATTTTGTATGGAGTAATAATTCAGGGAAAATCCTGTTTTCGTGGGAAATATTGATTTTGTGGGAAGCACTCATTCTGGGGGAATATTAATTCTGTGGGGAGTAATGATTTCGGGGCAATACTGATTATGTGGAAAGCAATGATGCCAGGTGAGTAATTATTCTGGC
>JABXWE010101905.1:0-70102 GCA_014611495.1 Limonius californicus
TTAACTATTACTGAGTTGTTACTTGTGAAATTAAGAAGACGCACGCCATCAGGGTTGTTTACTCTGCAGCCCCATATTGTATTTTTACAATTGAAGTCTCCTATCAGCAGTTTTGGTTCATTGTCATCGAATATTGTGATGATGTCACTTTCTAACAAGCGTTTGTTTGGTTGTTTATACCCACAGATAATCTTTACTTGATTGTTGTTATTAAGACATAGTTTGACTGATATTATTTCCATATTGGTGACTTTGTCTTTTGGTAGAGCAGTTACGGTTAGATGTTTCTTGGCGACGATTGCTACCCCTCCAGAGGCGACAGGGTCTGGGCGATCAAAACGGAAGATTGTATAACCTGGGATTTTAAAGATCTCCGATTGTTTTAGGTGTGTTTCAGTGACACAACCTATGTCTATATTGTGTTTGTTTAGAAAAGCTGTAAAAGTGGATTTTTGTTTCTTTATGCCATTGGCGTTCCAATTAGCAATTGATAAATTATTAATTGTTCTTAGATTATTTACTGCCATTAAATAATGATAACATTAACGAAGAAATTAATGATTTTATTTCATCTAAATAGGGCTTTATAACGTCTATAATTATTGTCTGTATAAATGATTTAAAGTTATTATTTTCTATATTTGGTGATTGCTGGGAGTTTGTGGCCTGGTTTCTGTTTGCAGTTGTAAATGCAAACAGAAACCAGGCCACAAATGTGCATAAGGTCTTGGATTTTTGTTAGGAGTAAAAGTAGTACTAGCCTGTGTATTGTCGTTGAAGTTTCTTCTTGCGTTACCTGTACTTATTTGGTTCCTTTTGTTAATTACATTGCGATAATATTGGCATCCTTTATAATTAGCAGGATGAAATTCCTCGCAATTGACGCACTGGGGCTTGGTATCGGTATTTTTTGGACATTCAGTGTAGAGATGGCTACCGGTGCATTTAACACATCTTGGATCCAATCAGCAATAGTTTTTCGTGTGCCCATATCTCTGACAGCGTGTACATTGCGGGATATCTCTTGTTTTGTGACGTGGTTCTACTTCTATTACACAGTGAAATAATCTGTTGAGATTGAAAATTTCAGTTTCTGTGCCGTTCTTTTCCAGCTGAATGACGCAAAGGGGCATTGGTTTTTTCTCTTTATTTTTCATACGCATGACGTTGTTTACCGGGTACTTTTTTATGATTAGTTCTTCTTTTATTCCATTTTCGGTGATTGCAATGGGTACGTTTCTCATTACTACTTCCAGGTTGGATTGTTCTTGGTTTTGATACGTGTGATATTTAATATTATTATCATCATAATATTTGGTTAGTAGGCGATAGTCTGCTATCGATGTAAGGTTTATTCTGAGAAATTTACCTTTATAATTTGTAGTAAATTCGTTTTGTATTACCGATTGAATGTCTTTTATCACTTCGTTATATTTATCAGCATAATGCAAATAAATCGGTGGAATTTTTTGTTTTACTGCGATAGATTCATTTTCTACTTTATTCTGGCTACTGCTAGGTAGATAATATTTGTTTGATTTTAGAAGTGCCTCGTTATCGAAAGCATATTTTTTATTGGTTTCTTCGGCGGGTGGGCTGCTAAAGGGTCTTTTATTATAATCTCTGCGGGGAAGTGAGAAGTCCAATTCCATATTAGTTGGTACAGTTGATACCGTTTTATCTGTATTATTTGAATTGGTTTCTTGTTGAGAGATTTGAAGAGAATTAGTAGCATTAGAATTTGGTAAGATTGTATGGCTGCCTTGATAGGTGAGTGTAGCTTGTTTTATGTGGCTGTTTTGTGGCATTGTGATTACAGATAAGTAGTTGATATCAGTGAGGCCGGCGGCCTCCCGGCCGCAGGTGGTTTGTTCAATGGAACTGCTTACAAGTAACAAATTTATGTTTTATAATTACCTTGTCAGTCAGTTAACTTTTAGTTGAGTGTCGTAATATCACTACTACGCACTGATTTCACAAAATACGTCTGTTCACGATGAATGCTCGTGTGGAACTCCATTGCAGTTTTAACACCGCATTGAACAAGTAGGTGATGTACTTGTGTCCTTTACCTGGTAGTTCTTTAAGAATTTTTCCCGTGATTAGGTCATACCCAGGCGCTTTATTTGGATTCAAATCCGTCATGATTATAGTCTTGACATTATTTACTGTAAAATGTTTGATTGGTAGGCACAATTGAAAGGGTGCATCAAGATATTGGCGAATTTCGTCATCTTCAGCTCTAGTTGATTGTGAGTCAAATGGACTAAACACATTCGTTAGGTGGTTTGCAAAAGCAAACCATGGCTACTCCTAGCCTAGGTGTTGCTATCTAGTCGTATCGGTAATACATTTTGTTGAGGTTGCTTCAAATTTTTTGTCGCCTTCCAGAGCGAGTACTCTGTAGCCTCCGTAGGTGACAGTCGCTTTAGGTAGCTTTGTACGGAGTTATTTTTTATTTTGGAAAGCAGATTTTTGAGTTCAGCTGTTAGTTGGTTGAGCTTCCTTTTGTCTTCGGGGTGCTTTGTTGTTTGCCACTTTCTACGTTGGTGGCGCGTTTCGGCTATTTTATTTTTAATTTCAGTGGAACATACTGGGTTTATATTATTTAGCCTTTTCTTTGGTGTTGACTGCCACGCTGCTTGTTGGATTTTTGATTGAAATTCTCTAGTGCTACTATTAGATCTTCTTCTGTTTTTAGGGATATGTCGATTGTTAACGTTTCTTCAATTATTTCACGGTAGAGGTACCAGTTCGTGAATCTGCTACGAAGAGTAGGAGGATTCTCTTTGTGTAACACTTGGGTAGCCACAATTATTGGTGAGTGGTCGGATGATAGGTCTAGACCAGATTCAACTTTGCAGTAGTTTGGATTGATGCCCTTTGTAATGTAAAAGTCCAGCAGGTCAGGTGTTTTGGCCATATCTGAGGGCCAGTAGGTTGGTTCGCCTGTGGTCAAGTAGTGAAATCCGTTGTTCGTTATTGCCTTCATCAACTGTCTACCTTTCGTGGTGGTTAACCTCGATCCCCAATTCTCATGTTTGGCGTTAAAGTCTCCTCCCGAGATAAACCTGTTACCTAGTGTTTGGAAATATTCATTGAAATGTTCTTTCTTGATGTTGTGTCTTGGAGGGCAATATGCTGCTGACATGTTTATTGGTCCTTTCCAATCTTCAATTGTAACTGTAGTTGATTGTAGATGTTGCGGGTTGCTTTGGGCAGCTCATGATGTTTGATGTTCTTTTTGATTATAATTGCTGAGCCAGTATGCGCAGTGCCGTCTGGATGTTGCGTGGCATAAATGTTATAGCCTTGGATCTTTAGGTAGCTTCTGTCCGTGTAGTGGGATTCCGATATTAACATGATGTCTATGGATTGATTTGTAAGAAAGGCTGTTAACTCGTCTTTATGATTTGTCAGTCCATTGGCATTCCACCCGGCTATCTTAAGCTGTAGAGCCATGGTTTGATTTTGAGACGACAATAGTTAGAAGATTTAGTAAGGTTCCCATCTGTTCCATTAGGGCTTTTAACATATTTTTAGTTCAGCTAAGTCGTTGGATTCGCTGGGTTGTGTAGATTGCTGTTGTTGATTTATATCACTAGCAGTCTGATTACTGGTGTTTCTTGGAGCTTGTGTATAAGTAGAGTATTGTTGTTGCGGTTGAGCTGCTTGTTGTCCCATACTTGGTATTTGTTTGTTTCTTAGAGACGGATACATTTTTTGCTGTATTTCTTTGAAAACTGGAAAACCTTTGTAATTGGCCGGATGGTTGCCATTACAGTTGACGCTTTTAACTTCATTGTCTTTGTTTTTTCGTGGACACAAGGATGTTGGGTGGGTACCAATGCATTTTACACATCGCGGGCTTCTAGCGCAGAAGTGTTTAGTGACAGATTGTAAACATATAAATAAACTAAAAAAATTTGACTAAAATTCTTACAAGGTTACGAGCACAATACGGCGATCAATGTCTTTTTAAATGGCTGGTTTTTGAGGGTCGACATCTTTCAGAGACGGGAGAAATCGCATAGAAAATGAGCTTCATGTACGGTGAGCTGGAACTTCGGTTAATCGTGAAAATGAAGAAAAAGTCAATGTTCTTATTCAGCAAGGCTGGCGGGTGACAGTTGGTCCGAATTCTCTAAATTTACATAGGCACCTATTCTTGCCGTAAATGTTGAAGATATCATAAAAACAAGCTAAAGTAGCGTAAGGTGGATTTCGGGCTTGTTGACTGCTAAACACACGCTGAAATTTTTGAAGATTAAATTGCCAGTGACCTTATCAGTCAAATAACATCGTTATCGAAGCTGTACAAGAGTGGATACGCATGCAACCCAAAGACTTCTTCTAGAAAGGTATTAGAAAGCTTCCAGATCGGTGGAGAAAGTGGATGGCTCAGCAGATGGGCTACATCGAAAAGTGATATAGTTTTCATCGATGTAATATTGTAATATCGTTTGTTATAAATAAATTCCTGTTCAAATTTTAACACTCTTTGTTTATATACAAACAAATAAGTAAACATTTACCGTTAGAAAAGTGGATGTTGGTTTCGAACTTGATACTGCTCTCGTATTTCAAAACTTCCAGTAGAAAATATTAAGATAGTTTTGACTGAGTAAGTAATGTGAATTTAACGTAATATTACAAGAATTACGGCATTTGTGCTTGAGATTGGATAGCAAATGTGTGAGAAGTAAAACAGGAACGCCAATAATGTTATCTAATCATTAAGTCGACGGATTCAAACCGTACCCTTCCGAATCAACACCAGACGAAAAGTATCAAATACAAAATTTGTTAGATGTACCCTATCGTTGGACGTGGCTCAAATTTTAAAATTAGCCAAGAAAGGAAAATTATCTCGTAAAAATGATTCAGGTTTCGACATAGTTACCGGAAGAGTACTGACTTGGGTATCAGGAAAATGCTTGAAACACATTACTCAAATTTTTAACGCGGTACTTAGATTTGCATATTTTTCCAATCAGTGCAAAATAAGCGTTCTGTTGCCGAAAACCAAAAAAATGTTGAATGAAGTCACATCTTATAGGTCAGTCAACCTACTACCAATACTCTCTAAGGTCTTCGAAATAGTTCTTATCAAATGAATAAACCTCTGCTGGGAATGGTTATTCCATATCATCAGTTTGGTTATAGAAACCAACACAGCACGCATTTTAGACACGAGTCAGGCTTTTGATAAAGTCTGGCACCAAGGTGTTTGTTATAAGCTGTAGATGTAGCTCCCACACTCCTTCTACCAGATTCTAAGAACGTATTTGAATAATAGGTATACCTACGTAAAACAGCAAAAAGAGTACATTGACCTGAATCCTATAAGTTCCAAAGTACCACAAGGTAGTGTCCTTGGACACGTGTTCTACCTCCGGTCTATGGCTGATCTCCTAACCACCTGGCTAACTACTGTAGTTACCTTTGCAGATAACACTGTGATTTTATCATCACACAGCAACCCCTTCTCTGCTCCTACGAACATATGAATAAGTTAGACAACATTCAATATTGGCTTAGAGAGTGGAGAGTGGAAGCCAAAAAGTCATTGCACGTGAATGCACAAAGATACGTGTCTACCAATTATCTTAAATGGCCGTCAAATAGCCCATGTTGATGATGATAGCTACATCAAGATATAAAGTTAACTTGACGTAAACGCATTTGGATAAGAGAAAACAGTTTACAATAAAACTTTATGAAATGTATTGGTTCGTTGTACGTAAGTCATAACTTTCCCTCGAAAATAAACCACTAATATACAAAGTCATTCTAAAGCCAAATTGGACATATAGGATCTAGATGTGGGGATCTGCATCTGCAATTACCTTCAATATCGAGATTTTACAGAGGTTTCAGAACAAAGTGCTTCGAATCATTGTTGATGCTCTTAATTTTGTTACTCAACGCAATCTTCAAATGAACACAGTGCAGGAAGAAATAAAACATTACTCCATAAAATACCGTGAAATAATTAAAGTGCATCCAAATAAGTTAGACAATAATAGTGAAGCGAGAATGCTTAAAAGATTTAAACCCTCGGATCTTACTTCTAGATTTAAATAAGTTTAATACGTTATACGAGGCATTGCGTGTTAGAGGTCAGCGCGTTAGACTTCTACGCTGAATAGCTGGGCTTCTATTCTTAGTACGGGAACAATGGATTTCTAAGGGCCGTTCTCCCTCACAAGGCAATGGCAAATCAGGTATTCTGTCTAGTAAATCTTTTCTGGAGTAGAGGTGTTTACATTTCCCGCGGTTCGGAACCCACGTTAAATTGTAGGTCCTCTATGTCAAAGCACTCAAAGAGGAAGGATATATATTTAAAATATTCACAGTGTAAAAGTTAGTTACAATTTTGTTGTTGTTGTTTGTTGTTATTGTTTCCTTATAATTGTTAATCTTTTTTTATGAAAACCTGATCATTTCATACGGAATAATAAAACATTATTTTAGCAAATTTTCAAACACGTAGCTTTATTTTTAATGGGTGGTGCATTTCAACCATGTTGTCAACCAAATATTTCTCAAATACCGGAAATGATTCTGTAACTGACAGTTCATATCGAATCATCCAATGTAAGATTCGATTGGCCTTCTGCAACAACTTCTGTTTTCAGAAAACTGCGTTCGCTAGCTTCATCAACAGTTTCATTTATTCTTTTCAGAACAATATCTTTTGGGGTATGTGGAGGTTTTGGTGATACTCGTGAAACTTTTTTGTCGGAGATTGTTTTATTAGTGGAATTACATCTTGAAGACACTTTTGATGAAGGTACACATTGGACAGCTTATGTTAAACACAATAATAATATAGTGTATTTTGATAGTATTGGTCAATTACCCCCGCCCCTAGAACTGATACATTACTTTCGGAGTGACGGTAACAAGAACAACATGAAATATAATTTCGATAGACTGCAAAAGTTAAACTCATGTTACTGTGGACACTTAGTGTTACTTTTCTTATATAAAAATTCTCAATAGTACATATTTCTACTTACTACCTATGTTTTGAGTTGCGCTTTATTAGTAAAAGCGCGGTTTGCACTGATGTGCCCGCATGAATAATAGCAGTCGTAGAAATAAATGCACTGTTAATTGTTAACGAACTTTATTTACAAACTACTATTAATGTGGAAAATAAACCATGTCTCTTCCTAATGGTGGAGAAATACGACAGGTATTTTGTTGTATATTTGTATAATATTACGAGTTAATAACTAAATTGTGCCAGCCGAGCGAATGGTGCATCGAACTGGTCAGAATCTTGAAGGCAACTAACAAGTGAAAACTATCTCGACGACAATGTCGGAGCCTTTGTCAACCCCGTCCCAGATCCGGTTAACATTATGACAACCAGATGTGTGAAACTGCTGAGGGTGGACAAAAGCGCACTTTGGCTTAATTGCACCCTAAAGGTACTTTCTACCTAACTTAAGTGCTATTCAAAAAATCTACAATAAAATTGTCTTTTACGAGTCCTAATTTTCAACTAATATTCGGAGCACTATTGTCATGAACAACGGTAGTATGAATAAATGAGAAAAATTATTTTTGTTTGCCGCAGGTAATCTTAGCAAAGACTTTGTTGACCGAACTGTATTATCTATCAACATTTTATTCATTCTGACCCTTACGTAAATTTTCATTGCCTCGTGAGCTTTTATTGTTTGTATTGCCTACCATAAAATTATTAAATTAGCAATTTTTTATATCTATATCTGGCGGCCTATGAATACTATATGTAGAATAAAATGAACGGCAAAGAATTATTTAATTTCACTGCCACCTGTCTCCTAATTATTTGTATATACTAAGTGTATTTAGACAAACCTTGTACGTTATAACATACTACAGCAGTTAACAATTTTCACACTAGCGATAACCTTTTCCACTGAGTTTTAGTATGACGTGCTTATTGTATCGACCTTTACCTGACGTCAGGATTTTCCGTTAGGAAAAAAACGGAAAAATAGCCGCAGTACTGAGAAACACGATGACGTATTTGCATGACGTGCAATATAAAATGTCAAGCGACTACGTCGTGGTGCATCTTCGGTTCGTTAGCGTTCCTCCGATCTTGTGCAATTCCAATTTCGCGTTAGCGTCCCTGGCATCTGAATTATCGCTCCCGGAGTTTGTTGCGGTTTTACAGCACATCATGACTAGAGTGAGTTTAAGTCGCGGTTCGGTGAATTGTTATGATTGTGGTTCGTATAATCGTAATTACTGTTAATAGTTAGGAACTTTCAGCGGTCTGGGATGCACTGCGCTAATACACTAGGAAGCGCATTCGGCGCCTCGGTTTTCCAAGTATCGGTAAAATCGTTCGTTGCTAAACACAGTAACATTCAAACTACCGTGATATTTCGAACGGATTACTTTGGCAAAACACAATTACAGCCTCTAGCATTTTACTTTTTAAAGTAGGCATTATTATCATTGTCAACTGTCAATAATGTTCTTGTAATGATAATGACGGGCTTTGTTTTATCGAAATATCACAACTTCATAACACTTAACAGAAAAAGGTTTTACAGAGGAAGAGAAAAGTCAACCTTATTTTTTAGGAATTTTCGATGAGGATACTAGCAGCGAGATCAAAATCGCTACTCATGAAGATGTTCCTAACATTAAGACCAAGAAGTTTTAGATATTTTTTTCAACTTATATTCTAAATCAATGTTAAGCAACCTTTTTTGCCTCGGGCCAAAGAGAAAATCAAATACTGTGTTTAGGCCTAATATAAAAAACAAATATTTATCTTTTTTTAGTTGGGCGTATTGACAAGAAAGTACTTATTTTCCGTGGTTTAGGTTTATTTCAATTTTTAATCATACAAAAAGCAACATTCACATAAAAGATCTTTAATTGTAATATAGCAATAGTTACATATTATTATTATTATTATTAATAATAAAGAAAGAAACTACTGCTTCAATTTCATGCGATATTTGGGTGACCGCCCACTTGTTCGCCACCGTTTACTCGCCCGCCGTTTGCTCGCGGGTATCTTTGCTCGACAACTATTTGCTCGCCACGTCGATTGTTCGCCGTACAGGTGCTCGACAAGTAATTTATTCTTGAAATATAATATTATCTATAGACATTTATCATATGCTGCTAATAATTCTCAAAATCGTACATTCATATAAGAAATGTCGACAGTTAATGTAGGATTGCCTGTTCTTGTTGTTGAATTACTATACGATAATATTTGTTTCTTCCTCGTTTCCAGTAAAATTAACTAGAATTGTATTTGATTTTGATGTTTTGGTATATATTAGAGGCGGCCGTGAGCTAAAGGTTAGCGCGTTAGATTTCTATGCCGAAGGTCCTGGTTTCAATTCCCAGTATCGGAACATCAGATTTTTAACGACCGTGCTCCCTCGCAAGGTTATGGCAAACCAGCGAGGTATTCTGCCTAATATATCTTCTCTGGAGTAGAAGTGTTTACACTTCCCGTGGTTCGGAACCCACGTTAAGCTGTAGGTCCTCTAGGCTTGTGGTACTTTAAACGCGCAATACAGACATAGGAGAGAAGATCGCTACGTCTCTTAAGAGATAAAGCACTTGAAGAAGAAGATATATTTTTAAATTATATTTTTAATTAACAACTTCCTGAAGCATCGTTAAAATTGCATATACATAGGAACAACATTTAAGTTTTCAAAAATATTAATAAACAGTTAAACACTCAGACTACTGCGTTATAAGAAATAATAAATTTATTTGTTACTATACTTAATGTTGAAAAGTAAAAATTTTACAAACAATAAACGGCGATTATTTGCGCACTAGCTATTATAATTTACAATTGAGTATCTGAAACTGAAATTAAAAAATCTCATCGTTCTTAATTGTTTAGAGTTAAGAGTACAGTTAGAGTTTAGAAAAAAATCACTTGATTTGTCTTATCAATTGCTAATTACTAAAAAAACATATATAATTTCCACTTGCAGTTTTAAAATGTTATCAAAAGCTTATTGAATTTCACCCATTTTTAATAAACCTCTATATTTTAAAATAAAACCAGTCGTTTTCACGATATCCACGACCCATACACTCGCATACACGAGTAGATACACATTTTGTAAAAACAACTTCTTAGAAAATTTTTGTGGTATAAATAAATATAAAAAACTATTTATCTGGTATCTGAAAATAAAAGTAAAAGTATTAATTATAATATATGCCAAATTATTTCACAAGCGAAAGTGCTTAACAGTAGATACACTAGTTTTCTTGCATTGATGCAGTTATATTTAGCACTCTGAGCAAGTTGGCTGTCCAGCAAACGGATGGCGAGCAAATGTTTTGGCGAGCGTCTTTCATAGCGAGCAATCGGTGGTGAACAAACGGCGGCGAGCAAACGACGGCGAGCAAGTAGTGGCAAACACATAACCTAGAACCAATATGTCAAAAATGTCTTCAATATTGGCAGGTACTGAAGAGATTGCAACTCGTATACAATTTTCTAATTTTTCATCATTAAATCGTGCAGTTTTTTAATGTTCATTATTGAAAAATAAATAGTACAAGACCACTCCACGTTTATGCCTTGTCGTTATCACCCAGATCGGATCCAGCAGAGACGGCGGCAGTTATGATTTAACACTGTTTATTAGTATGCTCATCCCTGTTCTAAATGAGTACGTATTATTTTATCGTTAAAGAAGAAAATACAATTTATTTTTCTTGTTTTCAGAAAATGTTTTGTTTTGAATTTTACAACTGCATAAATTAAAATTTAAAAGCGCACAAGTAAATCTAGAATTGCACATTTTGTGTATAACTACATACTATATCGAAATTTTATCAGAACGCCTGTTTGGATCTTTAAAACCCCTAAAATCCAAAAATGTATTTATTAAACAGTCTTTCGACGCAATCCAGAAGTGGAATTGAAAATTGGACATGTTATTCCTCTATATCGTTAAAAGAAATATATTTAAAATACGATAGACAGGTTCCTGAACTCTCCAACTTTAAACAAGAGACTACTATAAGTTTTTAAAATATCAGCCTTAACGCGCTTTATTAATGACCGCTCATCCAATTATCAAAAAGTTTAGAACATTAAAGAGCCCTTACATGGTATTAGGTACAAATTTGTTGTGATAAGAATTCATGTAAAATTGAAACACTATAAATTCATTTTTTGCTGATTTCGAGGCCTCATACATGTGTTTGGAATATTATAAGATAATTCTTAAACACCCGTTATTGTATTTAAGTTATCAAAAAGATAACTAAAATGCAGCAGTCTACCAAAAATCTTATGCAAAGTTTGATAGTTTTGACAACTAAAAATAATACAGGGTGTTGTATTTGAAAAAGCGATGTCATTTCGGAAAAACTTGAAAAACATTAATTTGGCCCCATAAGAAGACAACTCATAATTTTACAAAAGGTGTATAGCTTCTCAGTTCCGAAATTTCTTTAGTGGGCTTTGAATTTAGGACACACTATAGTAAACTTTCATAAGTATGCAGAGTGGTTGAAATATGGCAAAATATAAGAGAACGGTTTCACACATTTAGTATAGCATAATGTGAGTGATGAGGTAATTAATTAATTGCATATGCTATAGTGATTAGAAACCGCTTAAATATTACGGTGTCTAGTATCCGATAGACAAGATCAAGCTAGACGGCTGTAGAGTCGATTCAATAAACTGAAATATCGCATTTCCAAAAGCAGACTATATACAGGGTGGGCAAGCTACGTTGCTATATCATAGCAACTGAACTTATTGAATTCTTTATAGTATAGAAATGGATTATAGTTGATTTCTGTCAAGTTGATTTTTTACTGCAGTAATTAACTAATACTCGTATTTATTTAAAACATCAAAAATTAAGTTGCAAAATTTTAATTAATTCAGGCAATATTCAAAATTACGTGCATTAACTTCTACACATTTTCTAATTCGTTTTGAAAACGATCCTTAAACACGAGCAAGCGTGTCAGGTGTAAGTGATGGACCAGCCGCGATTATTCTATTTTGTGAGTCATGCTCATTTACTACCAGAGTTACGTATTACTTTATTTGCACCCTAACGAAAATGGTCTAATGGAGCTATCGCCACTTTTTGGTCGCTATGGACGCACACCTCCTCTTCCAATTCAATTTCCTCCAAATACATTATTTAAGTACTTCCTAACAACAATCCAACTGTCAATATTGTAATATTACACCCAGCATTATCAGGTAAGGACAGACCTGTAGCTTGTCTGCCTTTATAACTATTTGCTCTTAGAGTTTGAGCAATATTTGTTCGTAGGTCCTGCCTGCCTAAACAGGGCCGTGTGTTATTTAAACCTTGGGACGGACAATGATTTGACCTTAATATATTTTGTTTGCCAGGACAATAATTCGGTTTATGCCTGTTAGCTGTTTGTGAACCCATACAAACTAACGTTTCGCAAGACATTGCAGCTTGCATCTTCAGAGGAAATAGAACACTATATTCTATTCACTCTGAAGATGCAAGCTGCAATGTCTTGCGAAACGTTAGTTTGTATAGGTTCACAAACAGGTAACAGGCATTGTCTTGTCCTTGTCCGCCTAAGGTTTAAATAATCTAAGCACACGGCCCTGTTTAGGCAGGCAGGGCCTACGAACAAATATTGCTCAAACTTCTAGAGCAAATGCTTGCAAAGGCAGACAAGCTACAGGTCGGTCCTTACCTGCTAATGCTGGGTGTAGTTCCCAAATGACGACACGGTCTAAGCAAAAAGTAAATTGTAATATTGACAGTTCGACCGACCGCGAAAACCTCAAAGGATATATAAGAATCCAACTGTTACTGTAGTGAACAGGACAGCCATGATATTGGTACCAAAGTTTTTGTCGTACAATAGGCGATTCAAGCTAAGCAATACGCCCTCTGGCGGAATTACGATGAACTCCTGAAACACAGGCGCTAGTGACAATTCCAATATAATCATTTGGTTTTAATAATTTATTCTAAGGTACATTAGTGTATTATAAAATATGTTTAAGCAACTAAAACGTCAATACTTGAAGAATGGAGTTTCCCCCCAAAGAAGGAAAGCAATGACAAAACGTTTTGTTGCGTGTTTAATTGCGATTCTAAAAGCAAAAGATGCCGTAACCTAGCTTTTCATTATTTTCGAAAAGCGGGAGCTAGAAATGTGGCAGTAGTGAACATATTTGGCCTAACTGAAATAATTGACCTCAGAATCGTTTAAGCATTCGGGATAGTCATTCTGACTTTCATTAATTTGAAAAATATCTCGTCGTCTGTTGTTTTAAGCATATTGTTTGGTGGTTTATCTTCACAAACGTGTAAAACCATATTTTATACTATGTTGAATGTCCTGTACGTAGTACTTAGTCCTACAATTTATTTTCCTACGCGTGATGAAATTTTAGCAAATCTACCTATGTACATGTTTCAGTAAGTTTAAAAATGTTAGAGTCGTTATTGATTGTACAGAACTTTTTTACAATGTTCTAATTGTCTGAGTTGTCGAATTCGATCTTACTCGCATTATAAATAATATAATATAATAGAAATAATAATTATAAATAAATTATTGTCACTCGTAATTACGGCCAAAATCGAACAAGAACAAAAAATACACACATTTACTAAATCACCTGCTGGCGAGTCAGACTGTGTTTCACCTAAAACAGCTGATTGTGTCCGCTCGGGAAAAGTTAATTTGAATCGCCTATAGGTGCTACATCTTCGAAGAACCATGGTCAAACATTTGTAGCGAAGACAAGTATCACTGCCCAGCTAAATTTTATAATAATAAGCTACAGGTCGGACCTTACTGATAGTGCTAAGTGTAGTTCCCAAATAACGACAGGGTCTAAGTCAAAAGTAAATTGCAATATTGACAGTTCGACCGACCGCGAAAACCTCAAAGAATATATACGAATCCAACTGTTACTGTAGTGAACAGGACAGCCATGATATTGTACCAAAGTTTTTGTCGTACAGTGGGTACTACATCTTCCAAGAACCATGGTCAAACATTTGTAGCAAAGACAAGTATCACTGCCCAGCTAAATTTTATAATAATAAGCTACAGGTCGGACCTTACCTGATAGTGCTAGGTGTAGTTCCCAAATAACGACACGGTCTAAGCCAAAAGTAAATTGTAATATTGACAGTTCGACCGACCGCGAAAACCTCAAAGAATATATACGAATCCAACTGTTACTGTAGTGAACAGGACAGCCATGATATTGGTATCAAAGTTTTTGTCGTACAGTGAGTAATACATCTTCCAAGAACCATGGTCAAGCATTTGTAGCAAAGACAAGTATCACTGTCTAGCTAAATTTTATAATAATAAGCTACAGGTCGGACCTTACCTGATAGTGCTGGGTGTAGTTCCCAAATGACGACACGGTCTAAGCCAAAAGTAAATTGTAATATTGACAGTTCGACCGACCGCGAAAACCTCAAAGAATATATAAGAATCCAACCTTTGCTGTAGTGAACAGCACAGCCATGATATTGGTACCAAAGTTTTTGTCGTACAGGGAGTGCTACATCTTCCAAGAACCATGGTCAAACATTTGTAGCAAAGCCAAGTATCACTGTCCAGCTAAATTTTATAATAATAAAATAATATGATTCAATAATATGGTTACCTACTATGCCACACTAAACATTTACAGAAGAAACTGTTCGAAAATGGGTAACACGTATGCAGTGCGGATTTTCTTGTACGCAATAGTGCGAGTTATGTCTAGTCACTTTACCAATTGTTTTAGAGTTTTGACTCATCACTAAACAATAGTACAGAATTTAAAAAATATTAATCTAAAAGAAGTTGACTTTGAAAGAAATTGTATAATTGTAGTCTTCTCTAAATGACATTTTCATGCAGTTCGGGCAATAAAGTAACGTGATAGGGATGAAATGCATTTGCTTTCAGAATTTTTCTTAATGAACTTTTACTAATACCTACTTACTGCTTAGTTCTTTTTGAGTTACATAGGGAATTCTCACTGAATGCCTCTAACACTGCTACTTCAGTCTTCATGTTCGTAATCGCTTTGGGACTACATCTTCTGGAATTACCAAATTTACCTCCATTAGTAAATAAATTGTTAATATTTCTTCAAGTTGTATAGCGCCTGATACATAAGTTGAGGGCTGCAGCAGATAAGCAACACATCTGTTTTCTCGTTATTCGAAAACACATTACTTAGCTCTATTTAGTATTGCCAAAAGTAGGCCACAGTTATCAGTTTATGTCAATTAAAGAAAAAATATATATAAAAGTATAAAATTATAAATAAAACTGCTTTTCACTACTTTTGTTTTGCGGGACTTCCCAACAGTGATTTATACACAAAACGTATTATATTCTTTCAAACTTTACATACCGTGAATACTTCGGCTAAGAATGCAAACTATAATATCGTTACTTATACGAGTAGCTACTGTTCGTGCCATTTAGACAAAAGGGAATAATTGTTACCATTAGGGGGATCCTAATGTAACCTGGCATTCAAAAATTATGTAACTTTTTACATCGACAAATTCGTTTCCCTGTTCGACACGGGCCGTCTATCTGAACGCTAGAAAACGAATAATGATGATTGTTTCATTCTTGTATATGTTGTCTCCTGGTTATTGAAACCGCAAATGGAAAGGTGGTCTATTAACATAGCTACGGGGCAGAAAACGCTAATTTTGGCCTATTTTGATTCACCTTAGTAGCCCCTTAAAATAAAGCAAATCATTTTTAAATATTTATTAATTTGGAGTTTTTAAAGAATAGTGCATAAGGTGAATTGTTTTGTGATCAGAAGTCCCAGGATTTAACCTGAGAAATTACATATATGATCGTGGAACTGGCGTCAAAAATAAATTAATGGGAAAAATGTTTGTCCCAACCAGGATTCGGATCACGGAATTCTACCTCCAGAGCTGTAGCCTCATTCACAGCACAACAAAAACACCGAGAAGGTTATAGCCATTCTAGTAATGAAACTATACATCTTAAGTATATAAACATGTTCTTTTAGGTGTTCTGCTTCATTTTAACGGTAAAAATTTGACTACAGGATATTTATATTAGCTAAGATCAAGAATAAGGCTTGTTTTTAGTTAAAGTACATTGCAGACGTAAAAGCTAGAAAAACATGCGAATTTCTTATGCATTTTTTTTTATACGTAACACGTATTTTCTATCATTTTTTCTGTTTACTGTTTTTGTTATCCTAGCAAATTTTGTTGTTACACCCAAGCGATATTTCAGTATTCTATCTCAGTAACTAGTATCTTACCGGCCTCGGTGGTCTAGTGGTTAGCGCGTTTGCCTTTAGATCCGAGGGACGCGGGTTCAAACCTGGCTGAGGTCGGCGAGATTTTTCTAGCGGGGAAAAATCTGAAAATACGCCTTCTGTCGGATAAGAAGTAAAGCCGTAGGTCCCGTGCCACTACGATGTGTGACACGTTAAAAATCACTACTGGGGTTGGAATTACCCCAGATAGGCAAAATTCTTAGTTAGGGTGTACAATGGGCCATATGGCCTAAGTGCATAGAGATGCTTGGAAAACCGCGTCCTAGATCTCGCTCTTTCAAAGCAAGCAAGCAAGCAACTAGTATCTTAAGGTAAACGACAGTATTTGTTATTTGCGATAGAATAATTCGATCTGCAAAAATAGATGATCCGATGGTATTCTCGTGGGATTTATATATTTTCGGCTATGCCACTATTCACGATAACCACACCGCATGTAAGATGTACTTTCCTTCTGCAACTTCAGAGCTTCTAAAGGATCTAAATATGAATTTCGTGTCTCTTCCATCTATCTCAACTTTTTTGGCCGTCCAACATCACGCTAATAAAAGCGGAAGCTGAACGCATGAGTTACAAATTCACGTATATAGGTATGTATCAGATTTCGACCAAATGAAATTTGCGTTACACACTGTATTCATGAAACGCCAACTATAACCCGGCATAACGAAACCAATTTCCAGGCGATATCGTAGGCGAGTCGAAATGTTTCTCCAAACTAAAAAATATTTATGTAATTAGCATTTATGAGAAGAGTTCAATATTTTTTAATGCTATTATGATATTTACTGAAATAACTAGTACTTAGTAGTAATGATTTAAACAATAGAATTTTATTTCGCTTCTTTACGATTTATCCCAACTGCAATAACCTCCAACATCTACTTAGTTAGGGCAACGAAATAATGCCATTTTATTCCGGCAATACCTTACCAATACAAATTCAATAAATAATAACAAACATCAGTAAATTAGTTTGGAGGTCATTTAATCGAAAGCTGTTCACTTTACCGGCCATTTTTAACAATTGCTTCAAGAAAATTACATTCAAATTAACTTTGTTTAGTACTTTTACCCATGAAAGTGTCTAACTATAATTATTATCATATTCGGAGTAATTGTGTTAAACCACCATCATGAATACTGTATCGTTTAAAATACACTACCAATTCCATAAACATTTAAATTCGATTTAAAGTATCTTTTTGTTTTGTATTCAAAAACATTATTTACCAGATTTAGAGTCAATTTCCCTTTTAAAATGCATTTTCTATCCCATATACAATTTCAGCGTTGATTTGCAAAATCATAAAAAATACAGAAATTCAATTTATTTCTACTAGTATTGTTTTGTTTCATTTTACATTATCACACAGCTTATTTCTTACTTTACACTACAAACATAGGCTCAGCCACTACAAAATTGAAATGTCGAAGCTTAAACGTACAGTATACATAATGTCTTCGATGTCAATTTGGTAATGTATGATGCTGAAGCGCAATAAAATAATAATTACTATTTTATTGTTAAAAAAAATAATCAGTTTGATAATTTAGGTGTTATTGATGTACACTTTAAAGCAACTACGTCAAAAAGCGTAATTTTACGATCAGGTTCATATACCAGCTTATCACTTTACCTTTGGGAATTCCTCGGCAACTTCCCGTTTATCGGCGTTGAGTGTGGAATTTCAACAACAAAAGTTCAGAAATCGACGAGTGTTTAACATCTATTGCATCTTTCCGAACATAATATAGTTTGTGAATTCTTTACACGTTTCAAACTAAGACAAATTTATTAGTACAGGGTTGTATTATAGTAAAATTGAATATGCTGCTGACGTTTTGTGTTTGGTATATTAAAATGAATAAAAATCTTTTCATTCGACACAACTAGTTTCGAATATTGGTAAAAATATCTTCAAGCAGCCCAAATCTGAAGAAGAAGAAGAAGAATTAATAGTACATTTCCAGTTTGAAGAAACACAATTAATTTTTTCTGAAATTGGTACATTTACTACTATTTTGGTAATTATACAGGGTGTTAATGAATACGTGTAGCAAATTTATAGGTTGTGTAGGAGATTCATACTAGTCCCACTTTTAATAAGAAGCTCATGTTCGAAAACGCACCGTTTTCCAGCTAATACTGGACTATAATAGTCGAGTACTGCAAGTAGTGCTTATAATAATTTATTTATTTGCACTCTGAACATATATAAAACTAGGAGAGTTAGGTCCGGGGAATGTGGTGGTCACGCTACTGCCAGTGCATCACCGTCAGCTAATATTTGATTGATGTAATTTCGAACGGCAAGCGAAAAGTGTGTTGGCGCACCACCATCTTGCAGTTACATATGTTGACGAATCCGTAATGGTACTTATTCCGATAACTCTGGCAATATTTCTTGCAAGAAAATCAAGTAAATGGGGCCGATCAGACAATGTGAAAAACGGTATGGCCCAATTAACATTTAGATAGATATCTGTAGCTCGAAAATGGTCTATTTTGAATCTTCTACATACCTTATACATTTGTAACGCGTATTCATTAACACCCTGTATGTTAATGACATAGTTTAATTGTTTTCAAATCTCTGTTTGTGTACGCATCTTAGCAATACAAATTGAAAGGTGTATAATTATAGCTATTTGGACAAACTGTCAAATAGTGTAAATGCAGTGTAACATATTAATGTAATTATTAGATTTGGCTGAAAAAGCTTTAACAGCTATGTATTTTATGAAAAATATTTTTCAAAACACTACATCATTATTAATCAAAGCAGATAACTATGGGCACGCATTCTACTTACTTAATAATTATGTTAATTAGATTTGAGTTAATTTTATTTTGAACAAGTTTATTACATAAAATAATTACATTTTGCAGCTAAAAAGCTACAATTTGCTGAAAAATAAAATTTAACCCTTCTAAACACTCTAAATATCTTTCCAGAATAAATTCATATAAAACTATGTGTTACGTTTAAAATCCTAAAATACATTTACTGTAAGTACACTTAAACTTAATCTTCTCCATCGTCCACCGTTTCTCCTCTAGTAGGCTTGTTCAGTCCAATAGTGGTATTCAACCGGGGGTCCGCCAAGACATCGTAGGGGTACGTAAAATTTTACACATATTTCATGAACGATCACAGCTACAGGAAACCATTCCTTTCCATAGCGAACTTGTATTGTTTTCTATTTGTAGCGTTCCCTACTAAGTAGCAAAGTAACATCAGGGTATAGATTCTACTAATTTGCAAATATACTTTAAAACCACTGGACCAAGAAATTTTCTCAATATTTTTAAATTTAAAAACGAAACACGTCTGGCCTACTCTACGAAACAGTGAAATCTTGCAGCTGTGCTCGTCATGGCGTCAATAGAATTGTGATCCTATAATCATGAGTGCCATTTGAACTGCACCAACAACTTTGGGGATACAAAGTTGAGTGCAAAGGGTCTCTAGGGATATGGGGGGGAAAAAGGGTTGCTTGCCACTGGTCTAGTCTAACAACATTCTCGGACCATCTCCATTTCATTTGTATAATGTTTTTTTACTACGTCTTCTTCTGTATTCCCTCGTTTGTCTTTTAATGTCTCAAAGTTATTCCTAGAACAGCACGTTACATTCCTCTTTGTGCTACATTTAATTTCTCGGCGGCTTGTGCAGTGAGGTTTTACATTTCTGCTATGTAGATTATAACAGCGGCGGCCGTGGGCTAGACGTTAGCGCGTTAGACTTCTACGGTGAAGGCCCTGGGTTCAAATCCCAGTACCGGAACATCGGATTTCTAACGGCCGTTCTCTCTCCCAAGGCAATGGTAAACCAACCAGGTATTCTGCCTAGTAAATCTTCTCTGGAGTAGAAGTGATTAGACTTTCCGTGGTTCGGAGACCACGTTAAGCTGTAGATCCTCTATGTCTGTGGCACTTTAAACGCGCAACATCGGCATAGGAAAGAAAATCGCTGCATCTCATAAGAGATAAAGTACTCGAAGAAGAGAAGATTATAACTGGTAAAACACAAGAACCGAAGTGTTTCAAGTTGTTACTAATGCTGCTCTTAAAAATGTAAAAATGTCTTCCGAATGTTAACCATCCCAGCTTTGTTCTTCTTTCAGTTTCTCTGAATTGGCTATCTTTATCTGCATTAATGTGTTGTTTCTGTAACTTGTTCGTCTATAATTATTTGATATTTTGTGTACTATCCTGTACTTCTACATTCGTCAGCACTTTTGCCTTATATATGTTAATTTCCAAGCCTATATTTTTAGATTTTTCATTTAGTTTTTCCATTTTGGACTCTAATGCATCCATATTTTGTGATATAGTAATTACGTTGTCAGCAGAGTGCTGATTGTTAAGCTATTCACCATTGATATTTATGCCTCTACTGATTCAATCCAATTATTTGAAAGCATCTTGTAAATGTAACGTGTATTACGCTGTCTCTCTTCTCGATGTAGTTCTATTGGTTTTGAGGTTTCATAGAGTCGTATTGATACGGTTGCAGTTTTGTAGATGTCAATACCTGTGGAGGAGCGAAGATCAATTCTATTATTTTTTAAACCCTGAATTATCGCCCATTGTTCAATGTATCAAAAGCCTTTGGTAATCCATAGAAGCTAAATATAAGGGCATTTTGTATTCATGACGTTCTTCTAATAGCTTTGTATGTGGTCCTGTATACAATATCGTTTCCGAAACCGAACTGGAACTCTAGTTTGACAATGTTCCAACTTGTTTACTAATAATTTTTGTTAGCAACGTGTAAGAATATTAGAAGAGTATGATAGGTCTATAACTTTCCAAATTAGTTCTATTTTCGTATATAACAAAACCGCAGAACAAGCATTTTTCCATTGTTCAGGTATTTATCCTTGGCCATGGCATTCGTGTAAAAAGTCTAGTATATTTTCGCATCATTCCTGTTCCAAAGAATTTTACGAATTTCGTTATAAATACCGTCATTTCCTGGAGTTTTATTTGATTTGTTTAGGAGCATATTGTAGTTCTTCCATATTACGTTCCAGGACGTCCTCAGAATGTACGTTCATAACTGTAATATTTATTTTTGTCTAATTAAATGAGGTTAGTGAATACGTCGAAATGTATATAATCATTTGTAAAATGTTTCTACTTCCTCTAGGAGTTCTATTTTTTGGTAATTAGTACTTTTCTTTTTAACTTTTATTTAAGTATGTCATTTTTGTAAAGTCTTTTATATTATAACTTTTTGGCTATTTTTCTACGATATTATACGCATATCTTCTTTATTATTGCCTCTCCTTCTTTTGGCTATTATTTGCTGTTTTATCGGATAGTATTCCTTATCGTCTTTTTATATTTATTTACAAAGTTGCAGCTTTATCAAGTATCATCTCTGTTTGTTTACCGTATTCTCTAATTTGCGGAGAACTGAATTATTTATTTATTAGTAATTCCTATAAGAAGGTTATTATTTGTGATATCAGCACAGTAGTCTAGGAAACAAAACACTTAAAATTAGACCGAAATATCCTAGAATTTCAACTTGAAGTAGCATTAGATTTTTAATTTATTATTGATTTAAGGTGCATTCTCAAGCCAAAAATTGATTTGCTGCGTAGGTTCATTTTTTAATTCTTTAGATCAGGGATCAACAACTTTTTCGAGGGATCGGGTCACTTGAGCAACCAATAAGTGGTGGCGGGCAGATGAGTGGCGGACGTCATGCGATACCTCTAAGAAAAGGGTTTTCTGTAAGCTTCACTATGAAACCAATAACGCTATTTTAACTCGGGAAGTGGTGTATTTTTCGATCAACGCAATCTTGAATCCACTCTTGCGGAAGGGCATTGAAGCGGGATGGCAAGGTTCCATGGATGTACCTTCCATTCAGTGTGCCAACTGGCGTAATGGCAGAAACTACCCTTCCAATGAGTACCTGCGAGCTATTGGGGTTGAAGTAGGTTCTTGTATATCACATTACAGATTCATTATTATGCAATTAGTTTTGCGATTAGTGTTTCTAGTCATGCCCATTTAGGTACGATATCCAATAATTTTTTAAGGAGTTCAACACATTTTACTTTTTATAGTTTTATATTTTAATACTGACTTATTTAAATAAAATAATCTGAAATTGAGTAACATAACATAAAATTATAACTAGGTAGAAAGCAATTTACTAACATAATTCCTCCATTGGTTTCATCAATCGCAAAACTATTTGTATAATAATGAATCTATGACGTGGTATAATAGAATCTACTTCCACCCCAATAGCTCGCAGGTACTCACCGGAAGGGTAGTTACATCCACCAAGTCAGGTGGCACAGTGAATGTAGAGTATATACATGGAATCTGGCCACCCCGCTTAAAGATTAAGACAGCATCATTGGCTTCATAGTTTCCGTGAAATTAAAATCTTTATTAATTTAGAGTATATTTTTTTATAGATTCGTCACCAAAAACTAAAGAGTTATTCACAAAAATCTCCTTTAGAATTTATTTCACTCTGTGGCAGTTACGTATTTAACGTTTGAATATAAGCAATGCTATGCCATTAAAAGTAAACATTTTGGGACTTTTATTCGCGTTGTACTTTAAATGGTTATTTCGCACATGTCAATACTTTCCCATAAGCAAGCTGTGTTTGTGTAGCGTCAGCACATAATTCACCTTTAATTTCAAACGAAATCCTACTTATTTATAAGTTGCATTATTGGCTTGAAATGTTGGAATTGAAACGTGACAAGCAGTTGACGGAAATATCAGGAACGCCATTCAGTCCGTATCTCATATTTATCCAGGATAAAACGTTATCCTGCATGCATCGAAAGCACGATACGGCTTTTCTGCTTTAATGAGATCGATGGAATGCTTGACAGGCGTTTTATAAATAGCTCTCGTTCCTCGACGAAACATTACGCACTGGCAACGGAATCACGATACAAGGTCAGTTTGCAGGACAATAGATACCGGAAGCATCAAACACTAGGTGGAGTGTGATTGTTTCCTGCTTCTACAGTTCGCCCCTGCGGCTAAGTTTTTCGTTTAACCACTTTCCTTCCTCCGTACTTTAATTTATTGCCTATTTCCAGAGAAATATAAAATCTGGGAAAGTGAGCTCGTTGCCTTATTCTCCTTGGAACATTTACTAATAAAATTGCAATATCGTTATATTTTTTTGTTAGTAGTTTCTGCGTTATTCTTAGTCAACTAAATCGTTGCCGCTTGTGGAGTAACTTTCATTGTTTCTTTGCCTTACTTTGCGAACCTCCAGTCGAAATAATATTATTAACAATTTTAATAGGTTTTAGCTTTCTGCTGCTTTTACGTATTGCGACGTAATAAACTCTCATTTTGAAAAGCTATTCAAGTAAATGCGTGTAGCTATGGAAACAATAGGCTTGGGTTTGCCTATATATAAATTGTTTACAGTGTAATCCTGTATACAGTTCATCTGTGCGATTTTGGCCAATGAGAATTACAAATGAGAAACTGTGCAAAATTATTGAAGAAGAAAGACAAAGAAAACAATCAGAAGATTAATATAGAAGGTGATAAATCATACATTGCGGAAACCACAGAATATATTACAAGACAATCACTAGACTTCATTGTGGCGGGAACCAGAATAATAGGAACACCTACGGGGATTTGGAAAAGGAGACTAAATAGAGAAATGGAGAGCAAAAACAAAGAGGAGGCCTTAAATAGAAGACAGTGGAAGGAATTGGTTCAATAAATTGTAGACACTGAAATAGAAGTACGAGGGGGTATTGATAAGTACCTAACCTACCATATAAAACGCCACAATATTTCAAAACAAAATTTTATTTGTTCAACATAATTTCCTTTAAGACTTATACATTTAGAAGAACGCTCATAAAGTAATTCCAAGCCATTTAAAAAAAATCTTTGTCTTGGTCTGCAAACCACTCCTCAACGTCATATATTGCTTCGTCATTTGTCGAAAATCTTTTACCTTTCAAATGTTTTGTGAGTTTTGGGAAAAAATAATAGTCTGACGGTGCTAAATCTGGAGAATAGGGCGGATGGTCAACCAATTCAAAACCAATTTTATCAATTTTTTGCAGTGCAATCAACGACTTGTGAGCAGGAACGTTGTCTTGCAAAACGATCATCTTTGTCCCAGAAAACTGAAGCAAGGATCTTGCCAGCCAATTTATGAACACGGAATTTTTTGGGTCGTGGAGAACCAACATGCTTCCACTAATTGGATTGCTCTTTAGTCTCTGGGATGATGGATCTATGTTTCGTCCATAGTAACAAGCCGATCCAAAAAGTTTGAGGAATGTTTTGCAAAACGGCGGCAGATTTCCTTTGATGTTGTCAATCGAACTTCTGATCACCATTCAAGCATCTTGGAATCCATTTGGCCGAAAGCTTTCTCATACCCAAGTCGTGATCCCAATACGTCGATTTGCTAAAATCATACCATGGGCAGAATCAAGGTTTTCCGGAGTGTTCCAAAAATTGGTCTTCCAGGGCGTGCTCATCTGTCACATCTGATCTTCATCTTTCATATTCCGCAACCCAGTTTTTAATAGAGCGTATGGAGGACACTGATCACCTAAGGTTTCTATCATATCAGCAAAAATTTCTTTGCCCGATAGCCCTTTCAAAAATAAATACTTAATAACTGACCTAAACTCGAGTTTTTCAAATTTTATCCATTTCTCAGACATGCTGATTTCAAAAATTCACAGTTTGATCACCGTTCAACTTATGGATGTCAAATTTTTACAACTTATTTATAAAATACCATAGTTGTAACCATAGCAACCATGTTCACTTTTCTTTACTAGAAACTTTCCAGGCAAACTAGATATCAATACCCCCTCGTACAATAAAGACAACCAAATCAAGAAATTGATTAAATAGGAAATCCAATATGGATGACTAGGGCAACCTAAAACCTACGATTTCTATTTATCTGCTATAGGAACGCCAATAGGAGCCCTCTGCTCCAGTAGGAGCCAGAGGACATGGTCATCAACAGTTTCGTAAACCAAACAGCCTCGGCTTTGTATTTCAGTGGATGCTATAAGACCACAATAATGACACATTCCTGAACATGAGTCTGTCTACTTATATTTTGAAAAAGCTGTTGTCAAAATAATACCTCCAGTAACGTATTGTGCACCTAAGTACAATTATGTGCACGCGAAATAGTCTTGCATGCAAGGAACAAAACACTAAAACATCTTTTCACGAGCGTGGAACTGTATACAAGTGCAGAAAATAAAACCAAAAATATATTTAGTTGCAGTTCCGGTTCAGAATTGTTTTCATATGTTCATAAAACTAAAGACCACTAAGCCCAGACACAACAACAACAATTGAAATAACAGAATAAAGCACATCAATAAGACCACAGAGAAGACGAAGAAGGGTAAAAACGAAGGCGCAAACAGAAGAATTTGGAAAACGGGTAACTGGAATATTATAAAACTGTCAGTAACAGAAGAAGAGTTAGAGCACGAATTCGCGAAAGCAGACCTAGACATATTGGGCATAGATGAAACGAAAAAGAAAGCAAAGAGGGAAATGAACCAGGAAGCAGGACAAAACTGATAGATTTTTGTTCTTTGAACAACCTAAGAATAACAAACACGTTCTACGCACACAAAGAGATACATATATATTCTACAGAGATAACAATAGAAATATTCGGAGCTAGGAGAATTAGCTAGCATATTTTTCTTGGCAAATAGAACACACGAAAAATACGCCAGCTACAAAGAACAGCGGTGCAAAATCAAAGAGCTGGTGAAGCAAGCAGAACAAAACGAAGAGGACAATTTGAAGAAAAGATGGAGAGAGATTGCTACGGAAACCAGAAACAGTCTATAAGGTGCTCAAATCCCTCCCGAAAGGATGGCCACATAAAAATACTCATATAAAGACTAAAGACGGAAGCACAATAGAAGATGAAGAAAAGATTGCAAGTAGATGGATGTAATACTTTCAAGAAATATTACGGACTGAACAAACAAACGCAAAAATAGAGGAAAAAGACAAAGTAGCCAGTGCAGAAAATGATAAGGAACTCGAAGAACAACAAGAAATAAGACTAGAGCAAGTTGTAGAGGGCAAGAAAACGTTGGAAAGAGGTAAAGCTGAAGGGTATGACGGAATAACTACAGCAATGGTTAAAAGTCTGAGTACTAAGGGCTTCGAAATGTTAACCAAATTATTCAATAGAGCATGAAAAATATGTCACAAGAATGGAAGCATTACTATGCTATGCATAACAGCAAAGTTGTATGAAAGGATACTGACAAAAAGATTAGCGAAAGAAACGGAATCACAATTAGAAGACTCACAGTGCGAATTAATGAAAGGCAGAGGAGTGCAAGATCACACATTTGTGAAAAAACAGCTGATAGGATACCAACGACAATATATTCACAGCATGCATAGACCTAGAAATAGCATTTGACAGTGTCCCAAGGAAAATAGTGTAGATTAGTTTAAATAGGACAAGTGTCAGGGGAAAACTACAGAAATGTCTAAATAGTATATATGAAAACACAAGAAATTATGTAAGAACTTTAAATCTACAATCGGAATACCTTATAACGTAAGAGGGTTTAAGACAAGGAGGTGTACTTAGCCCAGCTTTGTTTAATTTAGTGATGGAAAACATAATGAAAGAAATATGGGGAAAAGTAAAAACATGAAGGTGGGATATCTGAACATGAAATTAGTAGAAATATCAGATAATACTTTTGCAGACGACCTAGCAATCTATGCAAAAAACAAGACTTGCAACATAACATAGAAATATGGAAGAATGTCTTACATGGCAGAAAATTAAAAATAATTGCATATAAGACCAAGGTAGTGCGATAGGGAAAGAAGTCGTAAACATATCAATAAACATAAACGAGAAAGAGGTTGAACAAGTGCAAACATTTAAATACTTGGCAGCAAAGATCCAAAAAACGGAAGAATGGATGCTGAAATAAACGACAGACTGGTAAGTGCTGCTAAGCTATATTATTCGCTAAGTAATGTATTCGTAAGAAAGAAAGAAATATCCCAGCAAACAAAGATCACAGTGTTCAAGACCATCTTTAAACCCATAACAACGTACGGAAGCGAAAGCTGGGTATTGTCGAAGCAATTGGAAAATAAAATACAGGCATTAAAAATGAGATACCAACGTGGCGTAAAAACATCACAAGAAGAGACAGAATGAGGAACGACATACTAAAAAGAGTTAGAAGTGGGACCCATCCTGAAAAGTGTCAAACGACAACAAATAAAATGGTATAGACACATAGCGAGGTGAGAGATGAAAGAACAACGAAAAGAATATGGCAAGCAAGATCACAACAAAAAAGAACAAAAGGCAGACCAAGAAAAACGCGGGACCAGAAAACACCAAAAACTCTAAGAGAAAAGGGAATAACATGGAGCAAAGGGAAAAGGCTGGCAAAGAACAAAAAGGAATGGGCCAAGCGAATTTATATATAAATTCAAATTTTTAATTTAAAATTTAATTTTTATACTGTTAACTTTAATTAATATGTTTTGTACTTATTTAATTATGTATTTATACCTTACAGCTAACGGTATAAAAGTCTTTTGGTTATATATACACTTCGTATCATATGAAATGCACCACCCATTAAAAATAAAGCTACGGGTTTGAAACTTTGCTAAAATAATGTTTCATTATTGCGTATGAAATGGTCAGGTTTTCATAAAAAAAGATTAACAATTACAAGAAAACAATAACAACAACGAAAACAAAATTAATAATGTGTAACATCGCCATGGACAGCAATGCAAGCATTTACTCGTCGTGGCATGCTTTCTATCAAGTGGTCTATGTTCT
Source organism: Limonius californicus (assembly GCA_014611495.1). Lineage (NCBI taxonomy): Eukaryota > Metazoa > Arthropoda > Insecta > Coleoptera > Elateridae > Limonius > Limonius californicus. Next base: position 28,195 of record JABXWE010101905.1, read on the forward strand.
TCTGGGGTATCTCGTTCCATATAACCTCAAGTTGGTGTCTCAGTTCGTGTAAGTTGTTAGGAGCTCTTGGCAATACTCTTAGTCACCGGCCCGTCATGTCCCAAAGATGTTCGACCGGCGATAAGTCCGGTGATCGTGCAGGCCAGGGCAACATTTGCAGTTGTGCTTGTTGGAGGTACGTTCTGGTAACGTTTGCAGTGTGTGCACGTGCGTTATCCTGTTGGAAAATACCGTTTGGCACCGTCTGCATGAATGGTACTAACACCGGTTCCAGGACATTATGCATATAGCGATGAGCATTTAAAGTGTCTGCGACGAACACAAGAGATGATCTTCTACCGAAACAAATCGCACCCCAAATCATAACTCCATGTGTTACAGCTGTATGGCGTCTTTCAACAAACTCTAGATTTCATCTGTCTCCGCGATATCGACGTACCTTCCTACGGCCGTCATTTGCACACAAACAAAATCTTGATTCGTCACTGAAGACAACGTCGTTCCGTTGCTAATTTCAATGCTGCCGCTCTTGACACCAAGCAAGCCTAACAGCCTTGTAATGTGCAGTTAAAGGGAGCTTTATTTTAATGTGTGGTGTCATATAAAACTGAACATATATTGCCTCCATGAATTCTTAATAAAACTTCACATCTCCAATTTCATTAAAGTGGGACCAATCATTCTGAGATATCGGCTGTCACATACAACTACAGACATACCTACAAATACACATTTCGTAATAAACACACTGTTGGATTCCCAGATGTCTGAGCATAAACATTAATATTAAAATTTAATTATAGCAGTTTCTGGAGGTAGTAAACGCAATTTAATATTATAAAAAAAAAGAAATGTTAAGATCTACAGTACAAATCCATAAAAATTATACAGTTGTTGGATTTCCTGATTAAATTGAAAGTAACTTATAAATATATTTTTTAGCTCATATATGGCGCGTCACCTACTACTAGGTATATTCAAAATTGTAACTTCCTACTTATTTAGGAATGACAAAGCACTTTATACTGCTACGTTTTTCGCCTGGGCACTAATATTACATCAGTATTTTGATTAATTTCTAATAAAATGTTTTCGTAAGATGACGTCCAGAGAAGAAAGTCTGATCTGATATGAATTTCATTAGGTATCATCAAAGAATTGATTGCAATGTTTGGCCACAGTACCTTAACAATTTTAAGAAATTTGAAAGAAAACTTGTTGCTTTCTAATTTTGATATTTCCCAGAGTCACCCAAGAAAGTACTGGTATACTTTCAGAACTGCATTTTGCATTTTTTGTCATTAGTTTAATAACATATATAGAATTTTAAATTTTATAAAACTACTTTGGCTTTTCCACAGGTTTTAATTAATATAGTCCTGGAAATGAGTACAAATATGTAAAGTTCTCTTCAGTGGGTGCTTTGTCTCTTACGAGACGTAGGGATCTTCCCTCCTATGCCTGTGTTACGCGTTTTAAAATATCACAAACATAGAGGGCCTACAAGTGTAAACACTTCTACTTCAGAAAATATGTGCTATATACTATACCTCGCTGGTTTGCCATTGCTTTACCAGAGAAAACGACCGTTAGAAATTCAATGTTCCAGTACTGGCAATTAAACCTCTGACCTTCAACGTAGAAATCAAATTTTTTTTAGTGGGCCGATTTCATCCATAATTATAAAAATAATCATTCGGCCTTGGAAATTTATATAAGATCATTTTGAAAACACTTCAATTTATTGCTTGATAGCGAGTTTTCTCGAGTAACTGAAAGCAATTACTTTCTTGTCAATTACTGTCCAAATGTTGCTACATGACAAGTTTACCTGCTTTCAGAATTAACTTTAATTGTTTAAATTGCAATCATTTATAGCATTATTATGGAACATTGTGTTAACTGTAGCAATTTGAAATTCGTCTTGTATGTTGACTAGTTCAATATAATCATTTTTGAGCGGTTTTACAGTCAGCACTAGGGAATCATTTGCTACCAATAATGCAGCCTTGAGTTGTCCTGAAGTTAATATCTTCAATTCAATTCATGTGCACGTTCCATTATCTTATGGTGAAGATCGAGTGTCAACGGCACGTGTTGTTACAAACGACCTGACACGCAAAGCTCAAATTACATACTTGTTACAGCTTATACGGGTAGTCTAGCGGCAATGCTGCGACAAACAAGGGGTTGGTGTTGCGAGCTTTTTACTTACACATTAAAAGGGGAAGAAAATTAACGAATAGGTCTAACAGAGTGTATGCACATTGTATGGAAGCTTCTAATTTAAGAGAACTCTCCTTAGGTGCACAACTTCAATCAGAAGTTTCTTGATGTAGAAACAAAGGAGAAAAGGGCGATCGGTTTAAAGAACTGTAATCTAATCTAGCTTAACCCTTGCACAGACGAATTTCGTTTCATAAGAACTATCAAGAAAAACACTATTTTGTACTTATCTACATAAAAAGGAACATCATATGATAACAATTTTAAAAGTATATACACTGCTCAACAAAATTAGGGGAACACTTCTTTGAGCGCCTATAAGTTTTTCAGCAAATGATGGAAGCAGGATTTTTTCTTGTTATATTATTCTCTAGACCTTTATTGCCCTTTAAGTCGCGAGGGCTGTTGCTCTGCTTGAAGATGGTCGATCTATGCGATATGTAGCAAAATAGCTTCAATCGACTCCATCTGTTATCTGCAGAGCTTGGCATAGGTGCCAAGAAACTGGTAGATATTCCAGGAGAATTGGACAAGGCCGTGAAAGAAAAACTACCCCTCGGGACGACCGGTATATTGTTAATTCTTGTCTTCGCCGACGAACTGCTACTGCTCGTAAGCTACAAAATCTACTCCGAAATGATACCGGTGCGACAATTTCCGATTAGACGATTAGAAGACGTCTCAAAGAAGTCAATATGACTTTTCGCAGGCCTGTGCGAGTTCCTCGCTTGAGCAGGAATCACAAAGTTAACCGTCTAAACTTTGCCCGCGAACATGTGCAATGCCAACTTCGACACTGGAGGTCTGTGCTTTTTACAGACGAGTCGCGGTTTGGTCTAACTCGTTGCGATGGTCGTATACGAGTGTACAGACGTCCTGGAGAGCGATACACTGCCGCGTGTATACAGGAAGTGGGCCGATTCGGAACTGGATCGGTCATGGTGTGGGGTGGCATTAGTATAGACGGTCGCACAGCCTTGGTTGTCGTTCCCCAACGTCTCAACGCACAAATTTATGTTGAGAGGATTCTAAAGCATTTTGTGCCATTTGTGAACAACTTCGGCGATGGCTTCAGGATAATTGTAGAATTCATACCGCTAATTTAACAACAAACTTCCTTCAGGAACAAGAAATCCATGTGATGGGGTAGCCAGCCATGAGTCCAGACTTAAATGCCATCCAACACGTTTGATAAGAAAACCGTTTAATTAGAGCATATTTGTTGTTTGTATCTTACTAAGTAATGTTGAAAGAACAATATAGGTACTAAAGTTGATACTTGCGTCTGTCTTTAATTTGAAAAATTATGCACGGCTAAAGAAGTGTTCCCGTAATTTTGTTGAGCAGTATAGTTATAAAATATTTTGAAAAAGTCCATAAGGCACCCACGGTAAACCCATGCAAAATATCAAAGCATAATAAAACTTTTAAATCGACTAATACTATGTTAAAGCCTTAAGAATCTGAAGGACTAAAATCAGGTGTTATTCCGGTAGTTTGAAGGTTACCCATGTGCCTGGGAACGCCTGCACTTTATAAGTACTATGAAAAATAGGTTCATGCTCCAGCCTTGTTTACCTGAACTAAACTTATTGTTTTGGCATTTGTTTATACAATATTCATCATACGATAGAGAGTAGAAAAGTTCTCGAAATGAAGTATAAATGACAGCAGTTGTTCTCAAATTAAAAGTGCAAGGAACTGTTTCATCTGCAATACGAACAGCTCTGAAGTATCGAGTCATTATGCCAAGACGGTTTTTGGAATAAAAGTGTTTGCGCTTTTATTCAAGTATTTGTAATGGAATATCGTGCTATAGCTTAATATTTTGTTAAAAAATGTTTGACGTCAACAGAGAATCATGCCGATATGAAGATGATCTGTTTGACTGGACTGGGTGATCCCGGATAAAAGGTTTTCGAAATTCATATTATAAATGAAGAGGAGGATATGAATAATTTATTCGCATTTGGTCAGAAACTGATTCAGATATAAATAGTCTTCAGTGTTCGAATGGTTGTGAAGCCAATGAGCCGCGATTTTCCTTAGCCAAAAAGATATGTTTGTAAAATCTACTGAAATGGTAATTGTTTCGATTTGATACGCTATTGTACGAATACTGTCGATAGATTATCTTCCAAAGTCCTCACCAATAAGACAAGAGCATGGTTTACTCTTTGTTTCAAATTTTCAAAATTATTCGTGAATAAAGACCGGTTTAGCAAAGAAAAAGAAATTTTTCATCGGAACAATACACATCCCAATACAAATGTCGTTTCCACTGAAAAACTGAAAATTGAAATACAGTTTGCTACCACATCCATTTTATTCACATAATGTACAGTTCACTTCAAAATATATCGTTATCCGCCAAAAAGGTACTTGTAGAACAAAGATTTACAAGCTACTTGTAACTCGACCGCTCGCATTCAGGTAAATTTACATACTGCAAAGAAATGAATTTCCAAAAGCTGAGTTTGTTATTTCACCTGTGTTTACGACTTCGTTAAGTGTTAACCAGGGATTACCAAGCACCCTTCGGTGAAGCAATAACGATATATCTTGAAGGAAACTGTAGTTCCGTTTGAGCTCCCAAGTAAGAATATAAGAGCCGTTTTGGTTTATTTAGATTTTATCAATTCTTTATAATGGCCAGTTAATAAATCAGCGATTTATCCCAGATTTAATATATGCTAATTATACCCAAAAAGTCACTAAGTTAAAAAAAAATTTAACGGATCTTGAAGCACTTGTCTTAAGATCAAATCATTCTCAAGTCTTCATTGTCTTTTATCTGTTAAATCCAAATTCAAGGCTTTTGCTTTGTGTGGAATTCAAGAGCAAGATATGGATTTTCAACAGCTTTAAGAAATTATTTTTAAGAGGCAAATATTTCCTGATTCGTCCTTAGGTAATCAAGAAGCAAATAGTGATGCTGATAAAATCTTCGTTAAGTGCAACAGGCTTCATTTTTGCTTTCTCCTGGGCTTATTTATTCTTAAACCTATGATACGATACAATCAGTGAATTGAACACCGCCATATTTAACGCCAGTCGCCGCAGTCGTGTGTTATGACGGCAAATTTTTTAAGAAATAACAATTTATTAAAATGGGTGCCCATTTCAAAGGGACAGGCAGTGGGATGAGGAAAAACACTAAATATTTTTCCTGCACCTTCCCTTCGCCTCACAAATATGTCTATGCATTTTTAGGTTATGCTGTTGATTTAAATAGTCATTGACCAAGAACCTATTAAGAACAACTTTCATCGTAAAACAAAATACGATTAAACCAGTATTGTATAAGGCTATTATAGATTTATCCGTGAGGTCGCCATTATTTTTTGGATGGGTGATGTATAATGGCCAGCCATATAATCTATTTTCGACAAGAGTTTTCTAATAACATTTACAAGCGTAGAATTAATATAAATTAACTTATATATTTAGCTACTTTGACCTTCCTAGAGTGGTTCTTTTTACTCTTATAATGGCTTTAACTCGGTTTAATAGAAGCTTTAAGGATTTATAAGTTGTTTTAAAAATAAACTTTGTAATACTCTTCTAGAATATATTAAAACTAAAATTGTTACTTGGGTTCCATCTATGCCCACAGCTGAAACAATTTCTTGGTGAAAGCACAGTTTCGTAAGATGAAAAAGTTGAAGAAGCAGTTGAAGAGTATTTTGTAGGCCCGTAGATCTGTACTTTGTGCTGCTGCAATATATTTTAGTAATTTTGTTATCTGAGACAGAGTTTTCTAAAATATAAATTCGAATATTCTGCTAATACCGTAAAAAATATGCAGCGGCGATAATAATAAAGAATGCCGCACTACGACATAAGACAGTGCTAACATGAGGCAATGCCGATTGCCGTTCCTGCCTGCGCTAACTCTAGCCAAGATACCGCGGCAACTGTATCTACATTTTACCTGAATACGTTAGGCCGTTAGGGTAATGTGCAGTCAGGGTTTAAAATTGCTCAACTATACCCGCTGATATTCCCAGGCTAGTGAACATGATATAAAATGAAGCCGTTATTATTGTATATTATGTACACTAAAAATACTAAATGCCCATACAAGACATGGACTTAAATGTGTTAAATGTACATTAATATAAGTGTTGAAAGAAATGTGAGCAGCGACGATGTTCAGTTTGTTAATTATTTATTTCTCAAATCAACTTAAAGAACATGAACACAATAATTACACTAACTACTAGTCTTTCAAAAATTGCTGCAGTAAATTTAAAATTCATGATCAGTTTATGTTTTTTGTATGGATGGATTATGTATTTATCCATACATCAAGAGTTTTGGTCCATAAACAAAGCTATAGTCATAATTAAATGAAAATCGTCTTTTGGGAATTCTTAGTCACCTAGTCTCGTAAGAGGTAAATCATCTCTAAGAAGAAGAAGTCATCTAGAAAAAATTATATTCGGAGGCTACTGAAGCTTCTGATAATAATCCTCCTTCAATCCTTATACACTTCTGTGGGTTGTAAAAAAGGATGTTATACAAAAATATGTGCCCGTTTTGAATGAAATACTACAACTGGTAAAAAATATGCAATTGCAAATAAATTCACTTTCTAATCATATGCTATTATCTGGGAATATGAGTGTCTTCGTTAAGGGATGTCACTATACATGGTGTCCCATGACGTGAGGTCACCTACATTTTCTCTAAATCGACTATTAATGAAGTTATGGCCTGTTTTAGTTAAATACAGAAGCAGCCGAAACAGTAAATGATATTAAGTGGTATTTGATATAAACTGTCTACGTTACTATGGAAACGATATTATTTACTTGTATGTCAAACAGTAAAGCACTTTAAAGTTGACTTCTCTGCTTGCGTTTAATGACAGTGTTGATAATGTTTACTTTTACCGCGAGAGTACGCCGATGTCCATAACATGTACGGTTTTGTGATGGAAACTCAGTAGCAGCTGCTCGAGAATGTGGGTTGAGATTTCCAAATCGGCGACTATCAGACCGACGAGTTTTCCAACGAATGCACAACCACCTACGTGAACCGGAACTTTCCCGAAGCCGTCAACTGAGTGTCGAATATTTACAAGCAATTGATTAATGAACAGAAAGAACAGCCACTCTTGGAATCCACACGAAATCACAGTGTCAAATTATCAACATAGGTTTTCATAGAATATCTGGTGTGGGATTATTGATAACGTGCTCATTGGCCCATTCGTTTTTGAGAACCCTTTAACCACCGACAGATATTTAAATTTTCTAGAAGATTATTTGGGAGGATTGTTAGGTGATTGTATTCGTTGCCATCGCCAACCCTAAAGCCAAGGCAGGAGTATTTGCAGCATACGCAGCAGCCCCGGTGTTGGCCCCTGCAGTTGCCCCCGCACTTGTGACAGCCCAAAGTTCTCAAGTGATTGTCCCCAATTATAACGCTCTTGCCGCTCCTCTTGTCGCTGTTGCGTGCCGCCCCATACGTCGGCGCTCCTGTTGCAGCTTCTTACGCCGCCTCTCTTGCAGCTCCCTACGCCGCTCATGTTGCAGCTCCCTACACCGCTCCTGTTGCGCACCATATGCAGCTCCTTATGTTGCTCCTTATGCTGCCCCTATGTAGCCGCTGCCTACGCCGCTGCTCCATACCTGGGTGCTCCACTTGTAGGTCGTACAGCTCCTCTTGTAGCAGCTCCAGGAGCAGTTGTCGTTTAATGTATTTAATTTGTACAAATTGTATTCAAACGGTTTTATTGGTGTAAAAATCTGTTTGCTTAATTAATAAAGCAATAATTTATTGTCACTCTAGTTTTTGTCTCATAATATCTTCTTGTAGAATCCAGATCATGATGATAGATGGTGAGTTTTACAACTAAAGTAGTTGATAGTGGTAACACGACGACTGCGATATCTACAATGTACAATTGTAAAATTATGGGTCTGCGTTTTGGTGCTTATTTATAATGCAGTAGATTGATCTTATAGTGTCAATCCGGAAACTTCAGAATGTCTTTTTTGATCCACTACTACGTTACATTACACATAAGAACACTTAACTTGTCACTAACCTCACAAGTTAGGTTAGATCATGTATTCTTTTTTATTTCTTCGTCTTATTATGATTGAAAACCTTTATAGCTATCTCTACGACTCCCTGTTAAGCAGTGGCGTATATTGATACTAATTTGAGACAGATATGTAGGAAAAAAAGGCGCCATGTTATATGGATACTTACATATTTTTATTGGAACTTTCCTAACCTATAGCTACGCTACATAATTTGTCATAGATCATCTCGACCCTATTTATTGTATGTAAATGCTACGGGTAAAGTTAGATTAACGGCTAAACCTAGGATTACCCGGGTAAACTGCCTTCTACCCACGAGGCATGGGTATAAAGTCTGAATTACCCGGGTAAACCGCGTTCTACCCGCTGTCGCTTGCATGCCTCTGACGATCAGACATGGTATCTGATACCAGCATGATGGTGTCCCTGCGCACATTGCGTTACGTGTAGGATAATTTTTGAACCAACGGTTTGAAGGACGTGTAATTGGTAGAAGAGAACAGCACCCCTGGTCCCTAAGACCTCCGGACTTAACTTGTTTAGATTATTATTTGTGGGGCCATATAAATTTGGTATACCAAACGCCATCAAAGACTCGAAGATCTTAGGAGACGCATTTTTGAGGCAGCTGAATTCTCTATTTTCAAGACGGTTTACGTTAGGGCATAACTTTATTAGAATTTTTAACGATATTTGGTATAAAGATTATGTACACGAAGTAATGACCTCACGTCGTGGGGAACCCTGTATTTTGTGCTGAACTTTCAATCACTAAAGTAACTTAAAAAGAATCTTTAAACAAAACATAATATTAAAAAAATGACGTTTTCCTAATTTGTGTTTTATTTCAATCAAATGATTACGTTGATTTAGAAACTTTTGTAACAACCTTAAAATACCACGTGACTGCAAAGAATATGATTATAGAATAACTTCCGCAAGACAATACATGTTAGTCATGGTTGTTTAGAAATATAATGTTGCAGAATATTAAACTGTAGCACACAAAGCATTTAAAAAATGTAAGTGGCTATATTTTATAAAGTGCTATAATCATATTTTTAACAATGTTATAATTATTGTGTGAGGGCTTCTGTTAATTTGTTTCGAAGTGTAAATAATATTCTGTTCGAAGACTTGATTTACGAATATTTAGATTTAAAAATTCACTACGTCATGTTGTAATTAAAATTATTAAAATTACCAAATTAAAACAAACGACAGCAAAACACAAATCTCAGTTAATCGCCAATTGAGCTATTGTTTTACTGAAGAAAATAATTTTCTAGTTTCGAAGGTGATTTCCAAGTTCCCCTTAATTTGAAACGCGAAAAGGCCAGTTTCTGGAGAAATTTGGTTCCGTTACGTTGATTGCATTTTAGCATGTTTTTAATAGTTTATTTTAGTTTATTAGTGATTTCTTAACGTTTATTAATACTTTACACTCAAACATAAGCTTTACATTAGAAATAGATCAAAACAGATGCATTAATTATTTAGACTTAAACATAAAAATTAATTCCGAAAACAAACTCGAATACTCTATTTATAGAAAATCTACACAAACAGATATCCCAATACCACAAGGCTCATGTCACCATAAAACTCACAAATTAGCAGTCTATAGGTCATTGATACATAGAGCTCTAACAGTTCATCCAAGTAACAGTGATAACATCAAAGAGATTTCGATTATTAAACAAATTGCACACAGTAATGGATACAACACAAAACTGATAGACACTAATCAGAAAGAAAGATTATAAATTAACGATTCAAAGAATGTATTCAATAGACCACTCGGAAAATGTTAAATATATTTTAGTTCCATATTTCGGTGATATATCGGAGAAAATATCTAAAATTATAATCAAAATAAGTACATTTAGCAATTTATAAAATAATCAAAAACACTTTTAACACCTTATTCAACGCAGAAGATAGAACTAACAATCTGTTAAAATCAGGTATTTACAAATTAAACTGTTCACAGTGTAATTCTGTATACTTAGGCCAGAAAACTTGATACCACATGCAAAGAACACAAACGCTCATATAAATATAAACACCCAGAAAAATCTACGCTAAACACTTCTAAGAACACAATCATGCATTGACATCAAATAATATAATAATACTTTTACACTTCTGCGATGATAAACGAAAATTGGATGTACTGGAAGCCTTTCAAATACACAAAAACACCTTAACAAATACACTTTTAATGAATGAACAAATTGAGCACATAAATTCCCCGCTATCGGAAGTTTTGGAATAGAAGACCTAAGCAAAGTCCGAAATCCGTAAGATCCGGTGTGCTGTTGCCCTAGCTACAAATGTTTACAATGTTAATTGCTTCTGAAAATGACATGTAAAATGTCGAAATAAGTATTAAGCACAAAAAGTAAATAAATTGAAATTGAGTCTATTACTATTATTAAAATATAAACAAGTCTGTGTTATTTGTTTATACAAATAAATTATTTCTGATGCTTTGATACGGGCGTGGATAATAAATTAACTAAATGGAAGAAATACTGCTTTCTGCAAAATTAAATTACAGTAATAAGGTAATAATCTTGATTAGAAATCTAACTAGCATTACTAATAATCTACTTTACACATAATTTGTCTAACAATACAAATGTATTGGTTTGTGCAAATGTGTGTTCGTTCATTCAGCACTCTGCAACAATAAACCGTTAGACGTATACAATACGTTTGATTCTCAGGTTTCGCTTCGATTATATCAGCAAACCAAAAACGGAAATAACAAGACAGTCGAGCTGGTCTATCTCGCATTTCCCACCAATTCATTTTGTGGGGAATTGATACAGAGTTTGCTGGGCCTGTACAACTACTTAGAAATAAACTAACGCGATAAAATTTTGACAGCTTCCCAGGCGTTTTAAGGAATATTAGGCGTTCACATTTTACTAGCGTGTTTTAATTAAGACATCATAAAATTTGCATGCTGCGGAGCAAGCTGGAAATACGGTAGAAAAATTGGATGTCAATAATTTATGGAAAGTACCAAACCGTGCAATTTTCTAATCATATTAAATTACTTCAATCCATCAATACTGTAATAATTGTAAGCTTCTGCCTATCTATTTACATATTTATTTAGAAGACGGGATCTGTTGAAAGGTCGAATAACTGTTACGATATGAATAGCAGTTTTATGAATTATTTTACGATTTCCTGCAATAATTATAATAGTCTTTATTAGTTATTTGCTGCATTTGCTTGAATTACTGTACTTATAGTTTTTAATAAGCTGCGTTCTAAATAACTCCAAATCATTTGGTAAGAACTGTGAACGACCGAAGGTTTCAGGCTGTAGTGAATGGTTACTTCGGATTGTGACACTTAAATAACCTTAAACTTCGTGTGACATTAGTAGGACAATTTAATTATAATCTGTTTCACCATGGTGTTACAACCTGTAGAACTAGAATAAGTAACAATTTTCATTCGCATATTATTTTATAATTGTTTGAGCAATTCTGCTGCCGGAATCACAGCATTGGCAAGAATTTTATTAACAGTTTTTAACCCAGCTTCACCATTATGAATTAATAAGTTCAAGTTCATCTTCCTACATTAGCGCATTTATTTATAGTTTTTCTCGTTTAAACATGTAGTATATCGCCGTCCATTAGTCTTTCACGATGCTCGGTCGCTCGGCAAGCAATCGCTAAGGAATGTTCACTCAGCCACAACTTCACCATTGTATTCCAAATTAAAGCACTACGCATGCAAAAACTTTCCTTGAAATGTCGTCACTGCTTCACAATCCAAATCCGGTATACATTTGTCATATTTAATCATTATAACTTTTTCAAATATCATTCTTAACATGTAATCAGGCTTAATCTACATTTCAATTTCAGGGTATAAATTTGGACTTCTTCATTAAAATAGTATGCTTTTTAACTATAAGTTAGGGCCATTACGGAAGGCAAAAACCACATCAATATAAATGTTACGAAGTTAAATTAAGCGATAGCATAAGTTATAGTTTAGAATAAAATATATAAATTTTAGGGTAAATAACACTGGCAATATATATATATATATATATATATATATATACCTATAAGTGCTTCACAGCAGTGCAATACCAGTGAGGTAATTCTATAGGGCTAGTAATGCAGCTCTGCTGTTGCTGAACATACGAATACGTTTGTTCCTGATTTGTCGTTCGAGAGTTGCACCACGCAGTATGCCAATTACTTCCACTTGAAAGACAGTGGCTGCATTATCTTTATTTATTAATAATGTCAGTCTTTGAAAAAGATTAGAGATTTTGGAAATTTTCAGATATTATGTTATTGAAAAACGTATAATCCAATTTGTACGGAATTTTAAATACAGAACTGTATTAATAACTTCTAGAGTAAGACCAATATTGTAATGTCTTCGGCAAAAAACTATCATAAGCAATTATTAATACAGTATCTTACATGGAAATTATTTGATAAATTAGCGTATTAGCAAGTTATTAGAAACCTAAAATACCAAACCTAACCAACTTGAGTCTTAATTGAAATCGAAGAGTTTATTGCTGAATTTCCTAGCTTCAAAATTAAGACCCCCCGATTTCTTAAAAGTCTCCTCCTTTTAAAAGATGTTTTAAATAGTTGATTCTGAAAAAAATGCTTCGTAATATAACAGACGCTAGAATGCTGATACAAATATTAAATTTTTTTTAATATCGAAAGAAGTTCATATAATGGACTTTGCCTAATTTTTGTCATAACTTTTAATTAGTGACTATATGTGATGCTAAATTTTACTTTTTAAATAGATTATTAATAAACAAAGCTATTATTTAAAATACCGTAAATGTTCTGCAGTAGAGTCAGTTGGATTTCTGTTTTTATTAATTTTGAAAGTGTAATTATTAGGCATTTGAAGTGAAATATCAACTATTCAATGAATAATAAAAATTTTGTTTAATCGTAGGTTCAAGTTTATTGCTTTGTTTCTAATAAATTGTTCTAAAATGTTTGGCAAAGTCAGTATTGACTCTATATGAATTTTTCTATGAACCCACAAGAAGTTTTTTGTATCATTTTCTGTAAATAACTCGCTTGTGGGTACCTGCAGTAAATATTCATAAACAATATTTTTCGTTTTCCGTTTTGTGTAATATTAAGTGAGAGAAATTATAAATACGGAGTAAGCACAGAGGTCGGCATTATCTCTCTCAACTCATTTTCAAATTTTTAAAATATGCAGTTTTTCTCATTTTTATTATTAACTCGTGTATATCTGTTTATTTTTTTTATCGGTTTACTTCCGACTGTAATCCTAATAATTTTCTTTGCAATTTAATAATCTTTATGCATTTCCTTGTCTTGCCCTGTCTTAATGCTGAAACACGAAAATGTTAATCGGTAAGTCCAAATAACGAAAATAAACTAATAATGTGTTTAAAAAAAAAGAAACATTGCCCTTGGAACACGTAAAATTGCATTTCTTCTTCTTCGTTGTAATTTGGGACTTCGTCATTTAAACTGCCGTAAATATTAATTCTAGTTTTGAACGCCAGAAACTTGTTTTCTTCTTTTAATTATATGTACCGTTTTAGTGTATGTATTGCTGGATACTAAAAAATCCGAGAGGCACACTTGATCTCAATAGATCTAAATATAGAATGAATTATTATTAATAAACAATAAACGGTTAAAAATAAATCCTATACCAAGGTTAATGTGGGTTACCGGTACTCAGAACCTCAGTGGCCATTGTTCTACAAGATCACGAATTGCGAATAATGATTGCACATTTTACACATAAACTTACCCACGTTAATACTCCATACCGGACTTGTGGCTTTTATGAAATATATTGCTGTTGAGCAACAGAGGTATATAGGATTTACACCTAACGGATTTTAACATTGAAAAATCTCAGGAAATAGTTATTTATACTTGGATTTAATGCGACAAATTAAATCTAGATAACAAGAAAGTTTTAGCATAAATCCTTGGCACTAGCCAATAAATCAAGAAAAATCTGTCCTTAGCAAATATGTTTCTCAAACAGTTATTTCTCGTCGTTTAGCTAATTGTTGCGCTAAAGCTTGTGTAAGTTTTCTTTATTCGCATTTTCAAGGGTTTCTGCATGAACGTGTGTAAACCGGAGCTTGGCCATATTACGTAATTAATTGCCACCTATTTCATAATTTAATCAAAATTAATATCTCTTTGAAGTGACCTAACACTGAGAAGTTAGTAGATTTTAATTGCGTGCAGGATCAATTAAACTGTTAGTCCACGTGCTCATGAAATTTAAAAACTTTTATTCGTTCCCGTATCATGTAGCAACATATTCTAAGGAAAATACGTGAATCGACATTAATTAATGGTTATTGCATTTTCTATTAAAATCGGACGAGTATTCGTTGTTTGTGTAACTTAGTATTTGCGTTTGATGGAAATAATTCACAATTAATTAAGCGTCGACATGGACCACAATTGGAAAACAAACACGTGCTGCCTAAATGAAAAGAAACAATTATGTTGTTTTTAATTTCATGATAATTCAAACAAATATAAACAACTTCAAAGAAAATTAAAGGGAATGCACAACTCATCACTGTAATATTTTCGAATTGCTTGCAAATAAAATACTTCTTAAAGAAATCTAACCTTACACAAAACTATGACGTACAGAATGATTGAAAAGGTTGAATATTTCGGCGTTGTCAATATGTTTATGGTTTTGAGTTTTTTTTTTTTTTCATTTTCATTTCTATAAATTTTTAAGTATCCTTTTCTCTTGATTTTCAGTGAGTATTTAATACAGAATTAATATTTTTTTGATGGATGAGGCTATTAATACTATATTTTATAAATAGATTATTTATTCAATTTTATATGTTGAATCGAAATTTCTTTACATTTAATTTTATCTCCAAGGCATCCAAACAGAAAGGATTTTAAATTGTTTACTTATTATTGACAAGTGGTGTTAGAGGTGTTTTCTAAATAATACTGCTTTTTGAGCAAGTTTTTCATAACAAAACATTGTTTAAAACGATTATCCACGTAGGTTCTACTGCCTTCCTCTTCAAGGCAATAATTTGGTCAATTCAACATCAAAGACGAATGCTACGCCATCTGTAGTCATACTCCCGATGAAAATTTCCCGAACCCACCTCTCTGTTGTGTTCAGAAGTCTAAAAAAGTATTTTTCTATGATCTGGCTTAATACTTTCTGTGTATAAGGATATATTGGGGCCACTCAGCTTTACACTACAGTCTTACAATTTGTGCCAACCATTTCACATGCAGCCATACACGTTCTTACTGTCAAATTTAAAATGTGGCACAAAATATCCTTCCTGTTCATTTAAATTTTCTGTTAATATTTCTTACTGTAATAATTTACAGTACATTATTCACTAACACGCTAAAACTATTACGTGTCATGCTCTAACATCCAGGTGTACCAAATACACGTATAATACTTAGACAATTGGTGGTAGTTTGTATTCTGCAACCCACGAGTTTGGTTCTACACAAACTTTCACGTTATTTAAAACAGAAAAACATCTTCAGGAAATCGACCCGGAAAATTCCAGTACAACAACGTTGATATACGCCAGCTTAATTTTTAAATTTAGAAAAGTTTAATTCGTCCTCTGTATAGAATCAACCGAAACAAGTTTTCTATTTGTGATTTCTGGAAACGAATAACCAACAACCGATTACAACGATAAGAAAGAATTGTATGGTGACATTTGTAAATGCCTCAAAATAGGAAACTGAAAATGGAATTAACTACATCTGAAAGAAAAAAGCTCGTGAAGCACAAAGCACACAAAATAGATATTCAAAATTTAAAAAATAACAAAGAAAAATATCAGTCAGAAGTTAAACAAATTCTCCAAATCGACATTGAAGAAACATCTGAGTGAAATATACGAAACAGAAACAATAAAAAGGGCTGGAACTAAAATAGCGAACAAGAAGCTAGAAGAAAAGTAGAAAAAGCCAGTGTAGAAAGAGCGAATTTAATACAGGAAAGAAAAAATTAGTACCAAATAAATGACAGAAATACTGAAAATTACAGCTGTTTAAATAAGCGAAAGAAACGCAAAAGCATATAGACAAAACATTATGAAAACACCTGTAGAAAATAACTATATTCTGAAAGTATTACGAAGAAATGTATCCGCTGACAAAAAAATAACTAAGACATCATGAAGGAAGATAATCTACAGACGCCAAGTAAAATGTGTCGAAAATGTTCACATAATCACTGTATAAAACCAAACTAAATAAAATAATGAAGGAGGGGAAAAGACCAGCAAACTACAAGATTAAAACTAATAAATGTAAACTCTGAAGAAATATCTGAGATAACATTAACAGAACTGGAAAGTGTTTAGAATAAAATGAAGAATCGACGAGCTCTGGGAGAGGTCGGCGTAGTAATAGAATTGATAAAATAAGGAGAAGAAGATTTCCTGGAATAACTTTGCAATTGATTCAACAGGAAAATAGAAGAAGGTAAATTACTTGACTAATGGAGAAATGCTATGATTATTGTTATGTTCATTTGATTGTGCCACTTCATCTGAATTACAGTCATATTTTAATTGCCGCTCCATAGTAATCAAAATTCTATTTTAATTGCAATTTTTAAGTCAATCGCTATATGATTTTTTGTTAAGACTTAGTTATGAGAGGCCACTTTCGCAAAGCCTTTGAAAAGTTCCCTTTGTAGGCTGGATTTGCCGACAACAACAGTTCTTGAGATTCTGTGTTGTTATGATTCCCGGTAGTCGCACGTGTAAGGATTTGTTCTGGTATTATTGCACCATATTTCGCAATGCAGGTTCGCGTTGCGTTTAGTTCTTCAGTCGGACTTAACATCTTCTCCGACCAAGTCGGACTTAACATCTCGTTCGACTCCGTCGCTGACGATAAGCGCCGTAATCAAGTAGTGCAGAGGCTGCTTTCGATTTCGATGGGTGTCTATCGCGTGAATTTCGTAACGCTGTTTTCACGTAGGGTGAACAGAAAAATCTTGTTACGGAACAAACGAGCTTCTTCATCGACCCGCAACAGGATAAGTGGAAACAAGCCTACAGCTTAGCTCAGAGTAGTAGGGCAGGTTCACGGAAGTCGCTTAAGGGAAGAAATCTTCCTAGTTGTGTACGGGGTAGGTCAAAATTAATGGGCGCCACATTCCAAATCACAACTGATAGCAGGACCTCGTGGAAGGCCGAGAAGCCAGCAGCTTGCGGGAATCGGACTCACCTTTATTGTGCCTCCTCCTGTATCTAAAGCTTGCAAAGTTCATGCACACAAAGATAAAAAAATATACAAAATAAAAGATGTGTAAAATTTCAAAACATATAATTAAACTATTGGAAATAAATGAGAGTACAAAAATGACAGCAAATGGTGATATTATAGTTCAATACTACAAACGGTTAATTAAACGTTCAAAAGGAGGCTCGCCGCCCCTGGCTTACGGTATTTAAATTCTTACAACAAATCTACATAGCCAGTGGCATCTGAGTTTACAAGAATAATACAATATATAATTCCTATTTACAATTAACAAGAAAATGACAATTGACGACTGAAGGTCACTTATTTTGTCGCATCAAAATAGGGTTCAATCACTTGAATTTTGAAAGTGAAACGTGTAAAAATTTGTTTTTGGTCCACAATACAATAACTGGTTATTTTACCTTGATTTTCGGTGAATGGAGTTGAGAGAGAGGCAGACACAATCTTGGGGTGTGCTCAGATCCGAAAAAAAAGTAGACGTTCTTCGGGAAATATCGAGACGAAATATTCGCTGCACAACCTTCCTAGTTTGTCGCAGCAACATGTACAGCAACAAAAAATGGGCTGGATAATAATCCGCCAAATGCGATCGGCAAATTCGCAATGAATTGCCTTTCAAGGGTTAAAATTCCAGCGTGTTTCTTTAAATCCGACACTTGTCGATGGTTCTGCTCACCCCACGGTGAAAACAGCGTTACAAAATTTACGCGATGGACACCCATCGAAAACCCAAGCTGCCCCTGCAGTACTTGATTACGGCGCTTATCGCCAGCGACGGAGTCGAAGGAGATGTTAAGTCCGACTTGGTCGGAGAAGATGTTAAGTCCGACTGAAGAACTAAACGCAACGCGAACATGCATTGCCCAAAAAGATTACACCACATTGCGAAATATGGTGCAATAATTCCAGAACAAATCCTTACACGTGCGACTACCGGGAATCATAACAATACAGAATCCCAAAAATTGTTGTTGTCGGCAAATCCAGCCTACAAAGGGAACTTTTAAAAGACTTTGCGAAGTGGCCTTTCATAACTCAGTCTTAACAAAAAATAAAATAGCGATTGACTTAAAAATTGCAATTAAAATAGAATTTTGATTACTATGGAGCGGCAATTAAAATATGACTTTAATTTAGATGAAGTGGCACGATCAAATGAATATAGCATTATTTTAATACATAGAAAGGGAAATCTAGTACAATGTGTTACAAATTAATAGGGTATGTAGAAGGTTTAAAATAGAACAACTTTTAATAAGAAACTCATATCCAGAAACGCACCGTTTTCGAGATAACACTGGAGTTAGGAGTAATTCTCATAATATTAAAAAACTACAGGTAATGCTCATTATAATTTTATTTATTTGTCAAACACTACAATAATTGCTGAAAATGACGATCACCAACATCGATGCAAGTATTGCACCTTCGAAACATATTTTGGTGTACTCTTCAAAAAATACCAGGAGTTGTGCGGGGTTTCTGTGCTGTAGCCAGAATATGGGCTAGGAGATCTTTCGATTCCGCAGGTGTCTCTTCAAATGACCTCGTAAAAAACATCTAATTAGATCCAGAGAGCGTGAGCACGCTACTGGCTCT
This sequence comes from Limonius californicus, assembly GCA_014611495.1. Taxonomy (NCBI): domain Eukaryota; kingdom Metazoa; phylum Arthropoda; class Insecta; order Coleoptera; family Elateridae; genus Limonius; species Limonius californicus. The sequence goes on from JABXWE010101905.1 coordinate 47,399, forward strand.
CCTCGGCCAATCCATCGCCGTCACCGAATACTTGATTGATGTAGTTTCGGACAACAAGCGAAAAGTGTGCTTACGCACCGCGTTATGTTGCAGCCAGATTTGTTGAGGAATCCCCAATGGTATTTCTTCCAATACTTCTTGCCAAGTAAATGGGGTCGGCGAGATGATATGGAAAAAGGTAAGGCCCAGTTAAACAACATCCAGGTAGATAACTACTGTTACCTGTAGCTTGAAAACGGTGCGTTCCCGGTATAATTTTCTTATTATAAGTTAGACTATTTTGAATCCTGTACATACCCATAGGTTTGTAACACGTAGTCATCAGCACCCTGTATAAAATTTTATCTAAGAAAATTACTAGAAGTTTGGCAAACAAGCTGGATTTCTACCAGCCAACCGAACTGCTGGTTTCCGAAACAATTACGGATGAGCATCTGCAAACACAGCCTTCCAGTTTATCTAAATTTGATCGATTGCCAAAAAGCGTTCGAAAGCGTTGAACACTGGGCAACAATAGACGCTCTCGATAATGCGAGGATAGATCCAAGATATTCAGCTCTAATTCAGAATATCTACAAGAATATTAACTTTACGAAAAAGTTGCAAAAAGGGAAAAAGAAAATAAATGCCGAAAAAATCAATTATAAAAACATTAGAAGACGTGTTTAAACAACGAAAATGGGAAAACAAGGGGTTAAACATAAATGGTAAAAAATTGAATAATTTACGATTTGCGGATGACGTGGTGTTAATTTCAAATAATCTCGACGTATCACAGAAGATTGTAAATACATTATACGAAGAAGTAACAAAGATAGAACTAAATAAAAATAAGATGAAACATATGTCGAAAATCCAGGACAATTAAAAATCGAAAATGACCGTATAGAGAAATTAAAAGCATATGTCTATCTTAGACAACGAATAACCAAAGATAAATTGAATGAAACGGCAGAACTTAAAGAACAAACAAATTGGAACGACCGCTTTTGAAAAGTTGAAGCTGTGTGTGTAAAGGAAACTTTCAAAACTATCAGAAGGCCCAAAAGTATTTAATCAATGTGCGGTATCGGTAATGACATACGGCACAGGAATCTGGCCGTTAACAAAGCTAGTATAAACTTGAGGAGAACCGTTCAGAGGAGAATGGAAAGGATAATCTTAGGAACCGAAAGAGAAATACATGTATTAGGAAAAGAACAGGATCAGAGTATGTCGTTACGATAATAGCAAAATAAATATGGAGATGGACTGGGCATGCAGTGAGAATGTGCGAACAAAAATGAACAAAAAGGCATATGCAGAAGCGACTAGGGCAGTGGAAAAGGAAAAGAGATAGACCAAAACTAAAATGTATTGACGATATCAAAAGAACAACAGGCTCAAAATGGATACAGCTAGATTCGAACAGGCAAAGTGGAAAGTGGTAAAAGAGGCCTATGTCCAAGAATGGACAACAGGGGCTGCATGAAGAAGATGAAGAAGGAAATTTTGATTCAATTTGTGTAACGCAAATGAAGCGGAATTTATACCTGATGGTAATTCTTAACTATAACTGTATTTATAAAGTTTCGCGACATTATTTTTGGCAGCGATGTATAAATAGGGAGATGTATATTCATTGTACAGACACTGTGGATATCATTGTTACTATTATACCTTAATAACTATTTCTTGTTTACCAGTTTCTATTTCAGTTTAAGTGATAATTTACTTCATAAAAAGCTTGTATTGTATTACACAATCTGAATACGAACATGATATTTATATTTATTGATCAAATTTCGTTTGTTTATTAGGTTGAATCGCGCATAAATTAAGGCTTTGTACCTTAAACCAACATTTTTACCGAAAATGTGCAAACAACAATAACAATAGATAAATAAATACATATGAAATATGTAACTCAGGATAATAACATAAATATTTGTAATTCGGGATGGGCTACGAAAATTAATTCAAGAAACAAACTCGAATTCTCTATTTACAGAAAACCTACACAAACAGATATCTCAAGACTTTGTTACCATAGAACACATAAATTAGCAGCCTATATGTCATTGAAACATGAGCTCTAACAGTTCCTCTAAGTAACAGTGATTATACCAAAGAGATTTCGATTATTGAAACATAATATCGGAGAAAATTACTAAATTTATAATCAAAACAAGTACATTTAAAGTAATTTATAAAACAACAAAAAATACTTTCAACATCTTATTCTTGTTAAAATTAGATATTTACAAGTTAATCTGTTTACATTGTAATTATGTGTACATAGGCCAGATAATGAGAAATTCTGAACCAGATACAAAGAACATATACGGTCATACAAATACAAACTCCCAGAAAAATCTAACTACGCTAAACACTTATTAGAACACAATAATGCATTTACATCAAATAATATAATAACATGTTTAAACTTCTGTGATGATAAACGTAGAATACCAGAACCAAATTCTAAACCAAGGTCCAGTTTACTGTTTCCCTACCTGCAAATGTTAATAATATTCTTTTGAATACGACATGCAATATGTCGAAATACTTATAAAGCTCAAATGAAACTATACATTTTAAGAACTATTTCATGGTTAAGCAACAACTAGTGTTATTGCACGCTTAAAAGTACCTTAAAATTTATGAACAACTGAGCAACAATATCAGTTTATTTTATTCGATTCATATTAACAAATTTACGATGAAATAAACGCCTACAAAGAATGACAGAAAAAAGAATACCAAAAATAGTTAGAAGATGTAAGCCACATGGGACAAGGGATATACAATGTTGAAAAAAAAAGATGCGTTCATACAACCTACACCATCAAGAGGAGAAAAAGAAGAAAAAGTTTCCCCTTTTTAGTTGTACATGCCCTTACATATGCCCATATATTATATTTTTTATTCTCGTGTTGCGTTTGCAATTTTCCTTTATTCATATACAGTATAATAACTGCTCTAAATATGTGTGAAAAAGAAGAATATGTTATGTTGATTTGATTTTGCCGCTTCATCTGAATTAAAGTCATATTTTAATTGCCACCCTTATGCCGATTACTATGTATAATGTTATTTCCCGAATACAATTTAGCTGGACCTTTTTTGGTTATCATGCAGAATTGCCGAATAATGTTTTGTCTGCGCGATTGACCCTGGACGTTTCTGGGAACTTACGTGTTAAATTGTTCTAGAATTATTGCACCATATTTCGCAAGATGATGAAATTAGCTCTTGGGTGTTCGCGTTTCGTCCTTTCTTCAGTCGATTTTCCACCGCTGCTCGCCCCGGTCACTCGATACCATCTCTGGGACCGTTGATAAATTAAAGGAAGCCAGTGGACGCTAGAGCTTGGGAGTGAACTGACATGCTGTCTTTTTGAAATACCGGGTTGTGTAGCAGCTCTTCTGCTAATTGAGTTACCGTTTCGTTTTCGAGTTAGACAAAAGAATCTTAGACTTGTGTTGGATTAAAAATATTAGCAGAGTGTCACCTTTTTGCAAAGACAATTCAGTGAAATTGTTGTCTCGATTTGTGTCGAATAAAAGCTATCAAACCCATGGAAGTTCTGTTTTTCGAGCCGTTTTAAGTGATCCTCCCGTACAGCGGCGGTGATCTTGACATCTGAAGTTCCCGTCTCTTCTCTCTCGACGTCGAAAAAGCCCTGTCAGAAGCGATCCAATCTTCAGGGGCGTACCAGCGAAAGATCTTAGGAACATCCCAGTTGTGCCTCTCTCTGCTCCCTATCAAACAACACTAAGGTAGGAGAAATTCTAATTGTGTGGTGAAAATTTTTTCCGAGTTTAATTTTCAAGTATCAAGTGCTGAACCTTTTTTTAAATGCTACGTAAAGCGAGCTTCAGTCGCCAGTTGTCCTTTCTTCTTTTGGTTAACTAGAAAGTGTATTCATAAATTGTAAATTTCGACGCCATTGGCTGCGTAGATCTGTTCTAAGAAATTAAATATCGCAAGCCACTGACGGCGAGCCTTTTTCAGTTCGAACGTTGCAACAAAATCTTCTATTATTGAACCATAAATATTACCGTTTTCAATGTAATCGTTATATTTTTTGTATCATGTGTCAATAATTAAAAAGAAGTAGAATTACAGTTGTCTTGAAATCTATCATATCTTTTATTTTTCTGTATTTCTTATATTTGTGTGCATGGAACTTTGCAAGCTTTACATCTAGGAGGAGGCACAATAAAGGTGAGTCTGATTCCAGTAAGCTGCTGGCTTCTCGACCTTCCGCGAAAACTGGTAACCTGCTGTGATTTGGGAAGTGGCGCCCGTTAATTTTGACCTCCCCTGTACACAACTAGGAAGATTTCCCTCCCGTAAGAGGTTTCCGTGAACCACCCCTACTCCTCTGAGCTAAGCTGTAGGCCTTTTTCCATCTATCCTTCTGCGGGTAGACGAAAAAGCTCGTTTGGCCCGTAACAAATAGCCAAAATTACAATAGACAACCGTTTAAATATATTAGACAATAACTTTCATAATACAGAAAAACTAATGTGTTACTTAAGGCTGGTGAACATACCTACGACCGCGCCGAGCGGTTATGTCGCCGCGGTGTGGCCGCTTTGTTTACAAAACCCATCTTTTCGTAGTGCAACACCACACCTGCGGCAACGGCGGCCCGGCGCATCAGCTCGCCGCTATTCTATTGCGGCATGTAGCGCCTCCGCCGCATGTGATGCGATTTATAGTTTTTAATACTTGCGACAAAATTTGGAAGGCAATTTCATTTTATTTCCGTTGTTACACGTGAACACAATATGTTCGATAAAGATAAATTTATTTTTCTTGTGGAATCAAAGGAATGTTTATGGAAAATCTCTAGTCCTAATTATCTGAATAACTACAAAAAAAAAGAGATTTGTTCCGAAATATTTCTCAAATGAAAAACCTAAAATGTTTTAGTTAGTCGTTTCTCCACACCAATAGGTACACACAATTTTAAATGTTCTCTTGAAGGCTGTAACGCAGCAATACAGCTAACACATCAAATGAGGTCACTGACACTATTTAATTATTAAAAAAAAGATGCTGGGAAATGGTCCTAAAGTTAAACGTTTTATGTTAGAGGGGTGCACCCAATATCTCCTTTGTTTCCATCTCTTCGTTACAAAATATACACAATTTCAGTAGAGGTCAGTTCGGAGATATGCTGCCACGGATAATACCTAATGAAAACTGAGTAAAATACTATGTAGCTGCGTCGCTGCAAGCTCAACTACGAGGGTTGCCTTTTATTTTGGGATTAGAGAACAAAAACAAATATTTATCATCAAAAATGGTTTTATTGTTCTTCAAAATATTCTCCATGAAGATCAATACACTTTTGCATGCGTGTGAACCAATTTTCGAAGCACTTCTTGCACTCCGATTGAGGTATCTCCAAAACATGCATTTTGAACGCATCAACCGCTTCTTCAGGTGTCGAAAAACGTTGACCTCGCAATTAATTTTTGATGTTCAGGAATAAAAAGAAGTCATTGGGTGCCAAATCAGAACTATACGGCGGAAGACTCATCAAATGGACGTTTTGAGTGCTCAAAAAGTCACTTGTTCGAGCCGATGTGTGAGAGCTCGCATTGTCGTGTGGAGAATGATACGTCTTCGACGGTTGGTTTTCCTTATTTCTGCGAAGATTTGTGGCAAACAAATGGTTGTGTACCATTCAGAATTGACCATTCTACGTTGCCCCAATGGTACGGTTGAGACATGACCAGTTTTTTCGGAAAAACAGGCGGCCATTTGCTTCGAGCTCGAACGACTTTTATTGGGTTTGGCTCGCCTTGCAAAACCCATACAGGCGACTGCTGTTTACTTTCGGGCTCATACGCATAGATCCACGTTTCGTCACCTGTCACGATTTCATACCTATGTTTTGAAGCACCGCAATCGAATTTTATGAACATTTCTTGCGACCAATTGACCCGAGCTTGATTTTGAGAGATTGTCAAATTATGTGGGATCTAACGGGAACAAATCTTTTTTACGGCCAAATGTTCATGCAATATTGAAAGTCTAGTCTGGTCCCATTAACATCCAAGGATAGCTCAATCACACGACAAGTCACATGACGATTTTGCAGTATCAGTTCACGCACCGCATGAATTTTTTTCGGAATAACAACCGATTTTGGACGACCTTCACGAAATTCGTCGTTGAGCGAACTACGACCACGATTGAATTCGGTAGACCATCGATGGTGCCTTGATGGTGCTTCATCGCCAAAAGCTAATCCACGTCGAAAGTTGTAAAAAATAATCGCAATAAAATGTTCACGATTTAATTCCATTTTTTGGCCGATATGAATTTTTCAAGTTACTGTAAATAACACAAATAACGCTCGTACGTCAAAACGTTACGTTACGAGTACGTATACCATCAAAAATGTCAAACTTTACGATAGAGACGTCAGTTGCCAGATGGCAGCACTAGGGTTGCCCAATCCCGAAATATAAAAGGCAACCCTCGTATAACGTGAACATAACTTAGGCGACTTTGTCGCAGTGGCAGTCGCCGACCTAGAACTCACTGGTCTATCCTACAGATTATAAACTCACAGGTCTCAGGACTAGCCGATGTTGTTGATGCTCTGTAAAATTATTTCTTTTAAATAAATAAATAATATAATTCAATTCAATAAAAGATAGTAGTAACTATAACCAATAATTAATTAAAAATTTAATCGTAATTAATATTTTTTTTTCCAATATGCTGAAAAATAGGATGGGAGTTTGCAGTTGCTATTACCCACGTAAAACAATTAGAATGTCTTTTATGATAGAATTAATAACAATTGTACAATAAAGCAAACACGATATTAATAGATAAGCCAGATGAAATAAATATGTATGTAAATCTAAATACGTGTAACAGCATCAATTGGTAGGTTCACAATTTTGTATTGAATGCATACAATTATTTAATATTGGCAGGGATTAGCTTTCGTGTTTCGAAATGCAAATAATCTGTTAACAAACATTATGCTGCTGTTGAATTTATTGGTATGACGGAATTAGACCCGGTATAGTTGCTACATTTCAGCAGCAGAAAGAAGCGGATGTTAAATGAATATTAATAAACTTAACTTCAGAAAACGTGGATATGCTTTATGTTTATGTATGAAAAAATAAAGTTATCGCTTTCCAGTTTGAATCAAGATTCAGTTCTTCCACTTTTGTGGCGAAGAATCTTTTAATTTTCTAAATACAAAAATTAATTTGGCACCACAGAAATTGGTCAAATCAATCAAATCGAACCAACTATGTAAATAAAAAATAATTTTCAGTTAGCAGCTTATCAATAGGAATTAAATTTCTATTAAAGTGAAGATACAGAACTAAAGGAATATGTTTAAGAAAACGTTATCGACTGCAGACTGTTAAAGAAGCCAGAAGATTTTGACATGAGACACATAAACCAAAAAATCAATGGGAATATGAGTAAAACAATACAGAACGAAATCAACCAGCAAGCTGTGAATAAAAAATCCAAATGATCAAAATGTCTAGAATCGCTGAGGGATCATTTTGGGGGATTAGCTCTGCCAACATTTGTACCATTACTTCACCAATGAAACTCATGGTTATGTAATAAAATATAGAACTATGTAAAAATACAAGTTTAAGGGCTTGAAATATAACGAGCTATTAAGTTGTATCCTATGAATTATGGACATTTTGGCCTTCCAAAACGTGCAAGTTTTAATTTAGACAAATAAGTTATTTTCAAAAAATACTTAAGAGCTCATTTATATACATGTACTCCTTTAAAGTGTATGAAATGTGCTTTCATTCAATGTGTTTGCATAAAAACATTGATGGTGTTTTTAGGCACTATAATTTTATATGATAAAAATTTGTGTAAAGGATGTTTCAACAAAAACTTGTTTTTAGGATAAAACGTAAAATAACGGGAACATTTCTGATTGTTTTATTTAGGTACTGTAAAACCGACACATGGAAATTATGTATGGAAAATTACATTGTCTAAATGGCCTCGTCGGCTTGTCTGATAGACAACTATTCGTTTGGCCGTGTTTTCCATTAATTTGCACACAAATACCGGTCAAATTTGACGATGGCGCGGTAAATATTGTATGTCGACTTAGGAATTGTTGCCGGTTTATCAGCGTAGAATTTACTTTTAAGAAAACTCAAAAGAAAAGTGTTAAATTCCGGGATCGCGAAGGACAGTTGACGCGAAATAACATGTCCAGGAAACTTCATCTGCTAAAATTCCAGTGTTTCCTGCGCAGTGTGGCAACTGGCCCCATCTTACTGAAACCATATGTTGTCCAAGTCCATTCTTTCCAATTCGTGCCAAAAACAAATGTAATCGTATCACAATAACGGTTGCCATCCATTGTCATCGCAATTCCCACCACATTTTCAGAGAAATAAAGTCCGATGACACCTCCTCCCCAAAACAATAACTTTTTCAGGATGCATGGATTGCTCGTAAACCACTGGGGGATTTTCAGCTCCTCAAAATTGCACGCAATTTTCGCTGCACGACTGTGATTGAACTATTGTTTCAATTTCAAATTTTTTACAATTTGTACCCGTTTTTCTACTGTATAACATTCCATGACTAATTTCTCGTGTCTCTAGACTACAAATGTCAAATTTCAAACTTCAAATACACGCTTGTACAAAATGGCGGCACATTTAAAACTGCCAGTTCTTATTGAAACACCCTGTATATGTGGGCTACAATCCTTTACTGTTGTGGAAAGTTTTCTCGCAGAATTTCGATGGAAACACAAAAAAAATTATTTGCCTTCCTTAGAGCAAAGAAAATCGATAATTGCGTTTATAAATAATCGATTTCACTACCATTGAAACAAAATCCCATTAAAAATATTCATCTATAACTTTCAATTTAGTTGAACAACATACAGTTTTAATTACTATACAAGGAACAAATTAACTACACATTAATATTGAATTTCGGCCTATATAATAATCCTTGTAATGTAGATACAATCCAAAACTGTATGTTTTATATCAATACAGGGAAAAAGCTCGAGTAATTTATACACCGTATGAAAGCCCATTTCTTATTTATAATACAAAAATAACACATGAAATTCGCATTCTTCTTCTTCTTCGAATAGCGATCTTGTCTCTTATGCCTGTGTTCGGCGTTTTAAAGTACCACAGACATAGAGGACGTACAGCTGAACGTGGACCGGAAACCACGGCAGGTGTAAACATTTCTAATCCAGAGACGATTTACTAAGCAGAATACTTCGCTGATTTACCATTGCCTTGTGAGGGAGAACGGCCGTTAAAAATCCGATCTTCCGGTACTGGGAATTGAACCCAGGACCTTCAGCGTAGAAGTGTAAGGCGCTTATCTATAGCCCACGACCGCCCATCGTAAACACAATCATTTATTTAAATTACACGTTTGGAAGAAGAAAACGATATTCATTTGAAAGGTTATAACTTCAAAATTCTTAAATATTTCAAACACCTAAATGATATTTCTACACATCTCTTATATATTATACATATTGTATTACTTATCAATGAATTTCATTAAAATCGGTGATATGAAGGTTCGGACATTCGTTGACTTGATATGGAATGACCATGTTTAGTGAATGACAACGTTATAGAAGGTGTTAATGAATTGCAGGGACAAACTTCAATGAAAACAAACATTTTTTGTTAATAAGTGTATGGTCAAAAGTATTTCCTTTCGGGAATAGATCTTGTCAAAGATTCTTTAAGAAGCGCCTAAATGTAGGCAACTCAATTTACTACCTACTATTTGTTTCCATAACGCCGGAAATTAATACAGGATAAATAAAGCCCTCTTTCCCAATTTTCAAATTCAAATTAAATTTAAATTAACTTAATTAAGAAAGTGTTTCAAAGCTAAGCAATAGAAAAAACCAAAATTAAAAAGCAAAAATCAACTATTTGAAAAATATACAATAACTAAAAAACATTATAGTAAATGTCCAAAATGCCCCCCCCCCGCAGCTTCTATACATGGACCACTAAACAGAACGTTTACTTGGAATTCTGGATACTCATTACACCACCACAGAAATTCCTGGCAAAAATTCTACCCTTCTGGGAAAATCTGCTTGAACCATGGCTTGTACCTTCTGGGATGGTACGGATGTAGCTGCTGCTCATGTAGTACCTCCCATACTGAAACATGGTTCACTCCCATTTCATGAGCTATGGCTCTTGAACGAGTAGAAGGATTTTCAGCCACTCTCTCCAAAACTTCTTCCTCAAAATCCACCGTTCGCCTTGTTCTGGTAGCTCCACAGTTGTGTCTGTTGACAACGAATGTACCTTCCTCCCGCAGCCGACGTGAAACTACACTAAAGGCCTTGTGCGATGGATGATTCCTATTCGGAAAATGTTCTTGGTACAGGCGAGCAGCTTCGCGTGCGTCACCCCAAGCAGCTCCATACATGAACATCATGTCATGCTGTTCGGCAAAAGTATAGGGCTTTATTTATCCTGTATTAATTTCCGTCGTTATGGAAACCAAGAGTAGGTAGTAAATTGAGTTGCCTACATTTAGGCGCTTCTTAAAGAATCTTTTAGAAGCTCTCTCCCTGAAAGGAAACACTTTTGACCATACATTTATTAACAAAAATGTTTTTTTTTTTCATGTATACTTTAAGCCCTAGAAGTTTGTCCCTGCAATTCATTAACACCCTGTATATAGGCAACCAGATTTACAGAAAAACTCTTCCTAGCTTATTTATTGTTAAAAATATTATTATGAACTGATCGCCATCCCATACTATAATAATATTACTGTAGATTTGTTATGTAACTCTAAAACTAATTTTCAGACAAGAAGCATAGTTAAGGAGGTTTCTTTCATGTTAAATAGAGAAATCAAACAACGACCTAAATTTGCAGTTTCCACTGTTTATAGGTTTATTTCGACACCAGGAGAAACCGTTCATTGCATGTCCACGTGCATGCGTAATAGATAAAACGAGGTCCGTTTTATCTGCTGCGCATGCGCGTGATTATGCGTTGAACGGTTTCTCGAGGTGTCGGAACAAACCGTATGGTATATGTTTAGTGGGACGATTTCTAAAAAGAAATAAAATATTTATATTAAATCTACATCTTCATCTATTCTCATTTCGTTTCGGTAAACGTTGTGTTTTACTTTCCCACCTATCTGTATACCGACAGTGCGTTAAACTTGCATAACTTTGATCAAATGTGTTTTCTTCTTCTTAGCGCGACAGCCCTTTAAAGAACCTTGGGCTGCGCCACCACAGTGTGCCATTCTTTGCTGTCTTCCGCTTTTGTTCTCTATCTTCGTATTCCTAAAGATATTAAATGCTCCTCCACCGCTTTCTAGGTCTTCCTCTTAAACGTCTTCTCTCTGGTTTCCTCTCGCATGCCATCTTCCCTGTTGCATTCTGTGTACGTGGCCCAACCACGCCAAACGATGACTTTTTATTATTATATCAATATCGGATTCGTTGTATAATTCTTTTTTTCCTGGTTTCTTCGTATTCTCCAAATGCTAGCATCATTTACTGGTTTAAACAGTTTCTTCAATATATTCCTAGTAGTTTGTTCTCGTCTTCTTCTGTTAATACCCGAATCTCCGATGCATATATTACTGTGGTTTTTAATATGGTCTTGTAGATCTTCAACTTAGCTGTTCTACAAAGATTTCGAGACTTGATACATTTTTGGAACGAGTATTAAATAGCATCTGTTTTTTGCACATATTCTTGCCTCTATATCTGCTTGTGTATTATTTGTTTCGTTGTACCGCTTCCTAAGTACTTCAAGCGCTATATTCTTTGAAAGTTCTTGTTCCCGATTTGTATTGCTATTAGTTGTCTTCTTCTTCCCATTGTTTGAAACATGTATTTGGTTATTTAGATATTTCATCAAATGTGTTATTAAACACAAACAAAAATTATGAATGTAAGAACCTTCAATACAGCCTGATTGATGGGTATCGAAACCGCCACCAATTTAACATTTAAGATTTAGAATTAGGAGTAAATGTTGTTTGAAAACGTGTATGATAACGATACCTTTCTTTAGTAGTTGAATATAAGCTTCATTTTTCTCATGTTCATTAAAGGTGCCTTACAACTGTCAAGGTTATGCGACATTAGCTGATCGACCTCTTGCTTGCTTGCTTGCTTGCTTTGAAAGAGCGAGATCTAGGACGTGGTTTTCCAAGCATCTCTATGCACTTAGGCCACATTTGGCCCATTGTACACCCTAACTAAGAATTTTGCCTATCTGGGATAATTCCAACCTCAGTAGTGATTTTTAACGTGTCACACATCGTAGTGGCACGGGACCTAGGGCTTTGCTTCTTATCCGACAGAAAGCAAAAAAAACAGCACATGCAAATTTTTTTGGCCTTGTACATTAGACTACAGATTTTCTTATTGCATGTTTTCTTCATTATTGTCCAGCACGTAGTCCTTCGAAATGGGATCATGAAGCGCAACACACGGCATTGGATCCTGATTATGCCACATAGCCTCTCCTACTTAAATTCAACTCATTTTCACGTGGCGAACCCTGTCGACTCGAGCAACCCTACCAGAGATCCAGCGGCGGCTTGTAGTAAAGGGCACAAGGGCACGTGCCCACCCAACCACCAAGATAAACACAGAAAGAAATTCTCATGTAATTCAGTGCATTATTTTAATTTCATTATTTTAACGATGGTATCAAATTTTCCTTCCGCACCACAAGCGCTAACACGCTCAAAACTATTTTCCGGGGAACGCTCTGATTTGTACTTATGTAGAGCAAGATTCGGTTGCCTATCGGTTATCTTCGCTATACGCGATATACCAGGCGAATTAGGCACCGAGCGAAGCGTTCCCTATTTGCAGTCAACGTTTGAATTTGGACTTTGGAGTGCTGTTTTCGCGCAATCGCGCGTTTGAATTCAAAGATGAAAGTGACGTTTTTTCAATGACGGAAGTTAATTGTGTGCAAAAAGATCGACTGAACGCATTGGCGGTCCTATCAATAGAAAAGAAGTTCGTCCAGTCTATCCCGGATTTTGACAACAAAGTCATAGACGTCTTTTCCAGCATGAAAAGTAGGAGAATGGATTTTATGTACAAAAAATAGGTAAGTTTTTTCTTGTGCCCACCCTCTTTCTTAACTCACGAGCCGCCACTGCAGAAATCTGTTGAACAACCCAGGTGGAACGTAGGGTGGGATCAAACTAGAGCGGGAAGCAACGGTCCTCCGAAAAGAGGTTGGGTGTGGGGCCAATTATCCAAGGAAATAGAAACCCCTTCCCCGTAAAAAAAACGAAAGCTACGAAAGTCGGACGTATCAATGGACACATACCTAAACAGTAGATGGCCTGTGTCCTAGAACTGGATTAGATCCATCGAAGATAGGAAATAATGAAAATAGATAGTTGAATCAGCCAAGTTCCACTTAGGGTTGTAATGACTGAAGGAAGAAATCCTTCTTCCTTAATTTTTTAGTAGTTACACGACCTCTTCTTTAGTTTTTTAATTTCACTTTTTACTTTACTTTCACACTTCCGAAATAATTCTGCCAGTAACGAATATGGATGATTGCATGTAACAAAGCTTCGCATATTTCTTATATACTTATCATAAGGGTGGAGTGTTGGAATTGAGCCGTGCTCTGACGAGGGTCACAAAAAAGCGACACCGTGTACCGTGCGACTCCTTACGCCTAGTTGTTTTATATTAAACTTTCAGGATAGTATTTTGGATTGCACACTTTATGTAGAAAGTGCACGTATTCTTGGATCTCTTTTGTAGAAGTTGCTCTAAGGCTTGGGAAGTTTCCCAATATAATTTTCAAAACCGCGATTGTGGAATTTTAGATATCGATAGGAGTCGTATGAGTTCCAGGTACTATCCCGATTTTTGTGCAAATCTTTTAGAGAAAATTCTTTTCGCCAGTTCTACATCTTCTGATAAGCATGGAAAATCCAATATCTATTGTTTTATTTCTAAATCATTTGAATTATTTAGGCGAATATGATCCGCCCGAAGTTATCTGTCGTCAGTTAAAATAAAGGAGACCCTGGAGATACTTCGACGCGATTGGAGTTTATTTTCCGCATGCAGAATGCAGCTGCTACAGCGCAGTTCGAACTATAACTGGAGTTAATAAACAATCCAGGCGTGTTGGTTCAGATTATATTTAATTCTTAAATATATTTTTGGTTGTACGAGGGAGATTCGGAAAACTGTAATTTCAACCAGAAAGGGATCGTCGTCAAAATTATTCTTTATTTATAAATTGATAGTTGGACAATTAAGTTTTATAATTACTGTGATTTCAGTTTCAATCAAAGATAAATTTTGTTCCTAATGCCATAATTTATGTATTTTTAATCTGGGTATTTGGTTCGCGAGGTCGACAGACTTTGAATACTTGGCGGGTTTGGTCGCGTTTTGTATTTTCCGGTTGAAAATTGGTGTAATGCTTTAGTGTTCATAAATAAATTCGCATTATTGCGTTCCCTACTTTTATTTTAATCTAATTTTGGAGTACATTATCCGTCCTATTGTGTATTGTTACCCATAAAAATTTGTTTTATACATATATTTATATATACATTGCTATGTACACTCCCACTAATAATAAAAATAATCGGCTCCCAGTTGACAAGCCATAAATATATGCTATGATTAGTTATTAATAAAAATAATTATATAATCGCACCACGTTGGTAGCAACCATAAATATATGCTATGTATAATTATTATAAAAATAAATAATTATATTATTGCCCCACATTGGCTAGCCATATTTATATGCTAAGTATAGTTAATAAAATTAAAATTAATTATTTAAGAAAAGATTATAAATTTCCAATATTTTATAACAAACTTAAATTTATTCTAAATGCGCATATAAAATTTTCATGAGACATCTCAGGTTTTATATTAAGTAATAACGTGGCTTCCCCAATATGATAGTTACATACAAATATAAACTATATTATAAAATACCTGCAATCTTATCTCTGTTCCACAAAAGTTTCTGAAATGAAATATACCTTAGAATAGTTCAAACATATTATAATATCTGTAGGTAGTCGACCTCGGCCAAATCTTCATTATTCTTTGATCAGCTGTGTGAAAAATGCTGTATCACTTGCTCCAAGAATGCGTCGAAATCGAAGTTATAATACTTCACAAGTATCAAGAAACTTGTAATGTAGAACAGGTAAGAAATAAATTTTCTTAATTTCTTACTTAAGAAACACACTTTCAACTTCAATTAAATAATTGACTTTGCAGGAAAATCGAAGATAATTAAACAAAAAATCCAACTCAAAAAACATCATGTAGGTTTTATTGTAATCGAAAACAAATTAACACAAGTTTTAACTCGAATAAAAATCAATTATTATTTATAAAAATAAAGTTCTTTCATTTAAACTTACATTTTTAAGATTTAAACAAAATAATCCCGCCTATTTGTATTCGAAAATCGACCAAATTGGTGTTGATTTCGTACACGGAGCAACAAATTAATAAATCTTCCCCGTGTGAAGGCTAAAACACAACTAAATTTCAACAAAATGCTAAAATCCTATCTCAAATTTGAGAATGCACCAATAGCAAACTGGGATTTTATCACCTCTACTCAAACTTCTTATCAATTCAATTAAAAACGGCTCCTACAGCCTAAATAAACAAATCTTTCAAAAAAGTAACTTCATAAACGTAATCTATGAAAAATTATCAATCCAATGGTATCCAATTCATGAATATTTAGAACAAAAAATAAACATGTGCTTTCAAATTCAAATTTTCACAAAAATCTTCAGTTAAACTTCTAAACCACTAAAAACAATTAACTAAACCTTCATTAAACTCAAATATAAACATTAACATTACCGAAATCTGTTATTAACATAATAATAATCAAAAATATAATCTAACTGCCAAATATGAAACTTTTATACAAATTCAAAATTTCTTATATTAAACAGTTATATACCTAAATAAAAGCATACAGAAACCTTCGTCTTATAAGACATGAACTATTAACAATAATAGTAAACCTTAAATTCTTAAATTAACCTTGACATAAGCAATTTTATAAAGTTTATATAACAATATTAAAAAAATATCAACTTTACAGGGCCCCAACATACTTTGGATACCTCAAATTATCCTCAAAATGGAAACTAGACGTCCCCACAACTGTTCACTCACAAATTTCCACTGAAAACACTGTTTCAACACTACACAGAGTACATCGTAGAACTGCGAAAGCTCGGAATATACCTTTTCACATTATAAGGTTTACATTTATGAAATAGTATAAGAATAAACTCCTACATAACATGATTTAGAATACAATTAAGCTAATTAATCTTAATTTTAGACATCATCTCGATTATTAACAGCAAAAACAGTATCCTTTTAACATGATCGAAGCATTACTAGTTAAAATAAATCATATATGGTAAATAACACAGCAAAAAAAAAATATATATATATATATATGTGTGTATGTGTAAATTTTGGTAACTTGATGTGGTCGTGTTTTATTGTGTATTGTTGTATTATACCCCTTGTCTTGTATCAAATTGAGCAACTGCCGAAGCAAGGTAAGTTCTAACTCCAGAAAGATTCCTGTTTTACATCGTGTTATCTTCAAGGGCGGAGGATAATTTAAAACAGATGGCGCCTAGGTTTATCTACCCTCGCTTCTTCGATTCCAGCTGGTCGAACTTTGTCCTTGATGCCTGGACCTTACAAAGTGGATTTTAGATTACTGTATTGCTTCTAGTTAGTATTTTTTGTTCCTACAACCACATAATAAACTATGAAAAAAGAAGAACTCGCCAATCTGTTGCCAGTGTTGGGTAGTAACTAAGTAAAAGTAACTCGTTACTAGTAACTAGTTACTTTTCAGTAACTTAATAGTAACTTAATTACTTTTGTGTTTTCAGTAATTGTAACTATAACACGTTACAATTATTTAGTAACTTTAGTAACTGAATGTGACAAGTTACATTTTCATGCTACAAATGTAAAATTGACCACTGCCCAGCACACTTCAGCCTGTAAGCTGCCTTCCTAGCCTCAGCCTCAATCACTATGTGAAGGGGCGCAAGTCCGAGAAGTGCCTGCAGAGCCGAAGTGGGGGCAGTTCGCATTGCTCCTGTCACTCCTAGCCACGCTAGTCGTTGGAGTTGACCAAGACGTTTTCTTGTGCTTAATGTGGTGGTGGAAGGCCACCACACCAGGGCCGCATAGGTGAGTAGGGGCCTCATTACCGCCGTGTACATCCACATGATGACATTCGGTTTTAGGCCCCAAGTTTTCCCAAAGGTGCGTCTGCACATACAAAAGGAGGCAGTTGTTCTTTGTATTTGTCTTTCTGAGTGCTCCCTCCAGGTAAGTTTAGCATCCAGGATTACTCCTAGGTACTTGACCTTCCCGGCGGCCCTCAGAGAAGTGCCAAAAAGTTGTGGTTCTTGGAATCCCACAATCCTTCTTCTCCTCGTGAAGAGTACTAACTCAGTTTTGTTAGGGTTGACCGCCAAGTTGTGCCTTCTGCACCATTTCCACAATTCTGAGGGCATTCTGAGTTACTCCACAGAGTGCGTTTGTAAATTTTCCTATAGCTAGGATGACAAGGTCATCTGCATAGCCTTGCGTATAGATGCCAGCTTCGTTGAGTTCCCGCAGGAGCCCGTCCACGACGAGGGACCACATGAGAGGAGAAAGTACTCCTCCCTGCGGACACCCCCGCCTGACGGTCACCCTTACGGTACTGTCATTGAGCGTGGCAATCGCTTTGCGGTTTTCTAGCATTGCTCTTATCCATCGAACGATAGATAGCTCGATTCCGTGGTTCGTAGCGGCAGTGCATATTGAGTCGAAGGCCGTATTATCAAAGGCGCCTTCGATGTCTAAGAAGGTACCAGCGGCCATTTCTCTGTGGTTAAGCGCCTTCTCGACTCTAAGGACGATTTGGTGAAGGGCCGATTCCACAGATTTGCCCGTCTAGTACGCATACTGGTGAGGGTGTAATGGCGATGCAATCAGTGCGCCATCCCTTATGTACCTACCTACCATCCTCTCGACCGTTTTGAGTAGGAAAGAGGTTAGACTGATAGGTCTGAAAGATTTGGCCGTTTCATGGACAGATCGACCAGCTTTTGGAATGAACACTACCTTTACTGATCTCCAGGGTGCTGGGGTGTACCCGAAGGAAAGGCAGGTTCTAAATATATGATATTATAGAGGTTTGATAAGCAGGTCCAGCCCCTCTTGGAGAAGAACCGGAAAAATGCCATCATTCTCAGGAGTTATGTATGGATCAAATGAAGCAACGGCCCATCTGATCTTTTCGTGACTTACCACTTTCGAGGCAATCTCCCAGTCCATTGGGTTGCCGCCAATGTGGGGAGCCCTTACCGGTGGGGCCTCCTTGTCTTCAGCCGTAGAGCCGGGGAAGTGAACTGCCAATAAGTGCATAAGAGTCTCCTCGTCTGTGGCCGTAAGGTCACCAGAAGGGAGCCTCAAGCACTCTAACCTTGCTCTGGGAGTTTTAGAGAGTACTTTATGCAGTCGAGCTGCCTCTAGTAGGCCTTCAATGCCGAAGCAGAAAGCCTTTCAAGCCTCTCGTTTGGATCTGCGGATGGATTCCTTGTAGTCACGCTGAGATTGTCTATAGAGGTCCCAGTCATTTATTGCGCGTGTACGCATCGCCCTATTCAAGAGCCTGCGTGTTTGCTTGCGCAGTTTTTGGAGATCGGAATTCCACCAGGGTACCTTCCTGGTCTCTTTTGAATGGCATAGAGGACAGCTACTTTCGTAAGCTGCCGTAATCGCGTTGTTGAGGGTTAGTAGATTGTTGTCTACTTCTCTTATCGTACGAGTACTATTTAGAAGCCCTTGTAGTCTATCGGAGAGGGCCTCCTTATAGGAAGCCCAATCCGTAGACTTAGGGTTTCTGTACACTTCCTTCCCGTGGCGGGTTGTGAGAGGGACGGTTCCGACGATACGTGCCAGCCCTTGGTCCATTGGGCTAGCGTGCTAGAACCCAGAGTTAGGTCTATTACTTCTTGTCTTCTAGAAGTAACAAAAGTGGGGGAGCTGCCCCGATTGAGTATCTCCAAATGTAAAATATTTTAAAACGTTCGGTTTTTAATGCCTAGTATTTAAGAAAGTATACCTGAAGCTGAAGAATTTGTTGAAATTTCGAATGCTTTAGTATGCAAATGCTAATACCGAACACAGGAATACCTTCTTGTACTTAGTCGATAATAAATAATATTTGATGGATCCTATTTGTGTGGTGACAGCTTTTTCAAGTAATCCTTTAATCCTTTAACAACTACATAGAAGCTCTCTGAGCAGGTATGCGGATTACTGGGAAGTACATTTCTAGGTTGGGGGTGTCTAATTCAGACGAAAATACATTCACCATATCTATATTTCAATAATAACGAAAAATAAAATAGAATCCTTGGAAAATCCCAAAAACATCGTTGAACCAGCTCCTCTAAGCCTGATCCTTCCCCCACGTATAGAATATTTGCTAATAAACAATTGCTTATAAATGTGTGTTTCTGTTGATATTAAGTTGGTAGTAATTGCATGTACATTAGTAGCGTCTCGTATAAAAAGGTAACTTAAAAAATAACGAGTTACTTTATGGTAACTTAGTAACTTATTCAAGTTACTTTTATAATTCTGTAACTTAGTAACTTACTTAGTTACTTTTTTGCCAAGTAACTAATTAACTTACTTAGTTACTTTCTTAGAGTAACTTACCCAACACTGTCTGTTGCTATTATTAAGTACTGTAGTGTAACTCACCCTTTTCACTGCGTTGAATAGGCAATTTACTGATAACACTTGGGCAACTCCATTATTCTTATTAAAAAAAATTATACTTATACTCACCGTGAAATATACTTACGTACATCATTATCGCATAATTTATATGTTTTTGCAAACACGATAATTAGCAAGTTTTCTTAGAACTTAAATTGTAAAAAATATCCATGTGAAAATGTTTTATAACAAATATCCACATCTTATGTGCTACTGCAAATTTTACTACATATCTGAATAATAGTTATAATACCATTTATGTGAAAAATAAGAATTAAAACAATCAGGTTGAGTACTTTATTTTGGTAATTATTTTTGGTACAGTTTAAGTGGTAAACTTCACCCTATCCGAGCAACTTTACACTATAAAATAAAACTTATTTTTTATGTAACTGCACACATTATGGGATGCAACATCTTCTAATGATTGATTTCAATCACCAACCGTGAAGACCACCGTGAAGACCGCCATGGAGACCATGCCCGTATCCATATCCATACCCACCCAACAATCCATATCCGTAATCCTTAACGATGGGGGCGGCAACAATAGCGTGAGAAGCAACTAAAGGAGCAGCGACGACTGCAGGGGCGGCGTAGGTAATAATAGGTTTGCTGTGTATGTCAATCCTGGAAGAATGACTCACTGCAGATGGAATGGCCGCGTAGGCGATGGGGGCTGCGTGGAGATATCCAGGTTTGGGGGCGGCGGCAACGACGGCGACGAGAACAGACAACACCACCAGCTTAAACATCTTGAGGTCTGTGTTGTAGTTGGAATGTCTTTACACTATTCCTTATGGTAAAATTGCACCGTTTATATAGTAGGTTAATGAGTAATAATTACCTAATTGTCCCCCACTTGAACGTGTAATTGCATTGCAATGTTAAAAGTTTTTCGTGTGAAAATTCTAAAAAATAGAGTCACGCTTCGGCGAGACCAGCGTAGTGCCAGGGTCAGGCTATCTGGAGCAAGCTGGGAGTTAAGGTTTAACTTGCGTGAAAAACATGTGCTGTTTATAGATTATATTTCCAATAATCGAACCGAAACCAAGGAAAAGTTCTGGGTCGTTTAACCACACACGCTCAAGAATGTTCTTGCAATTTGAAACAAGATCGGCGTTATGGGAACTTTCTTGACATGTGCTGGACTTGTAAATTTTAAATTTCTAATTGTCGTACATGAATCCGGAATTGTAACTGTTACATTTACTACTAATTGCATCACATGCGCATTCCATGTATATGTTACCCAGACAAGACCATACGACCCCATAATCAAAAATTTCTCAAGATGATATTGAAACTACTGTGAATTAAGGTCATAGTTAATAGAAATAGGCAAACGAATTACAGGATATATACAAGATATCCAGAAAGTACTTGCCCACAGTTACATAATTATACAGTGATTTTACAGGTTCTCCTCTTCAAGGTAAAATACATTAATATTTTATTTAGCTAAATTATGAGAGCTCAAGATGTTGTTTTAGTTGGTTAAAAAAGTTTGCAGTTTACATATTATCTCATCGGTAAAATCTGATATTATTAGTCGGCTTAAAACATTTTCGATATCTTTCCCTGACATATTATGTTAAACTAAATTTACATTTAACAATACAACAAATATCTCAATGTTCTAATATATTATACAGGGCATAAATTTTAAATTGTACAATGTATTATATCCCTGGAAGTAAAACAGGTATTGAACTTTTTTAGAAAACGTTTCTACAACCTGCAGAGGGAATCGTCATGACTCATAAGATAACCTTCCCTATTCATCCGCTTATACGCTACAACCCCAACATTAAAGTTCAAATGATAACACCCACCTTGTGATACCTCATTGAAAAGATTTTATAAAATACCATTCAATGGTATCTAAAATTGTTTTAACTGACTAGTTTCGCAAAAATAGGCCTCTAAAAACTCCAGATTTTGACCCCATTAGACTGCGTTCTATGGGGTAACTTAAAACCTGTTGTCTATAAATCTCAGCATCTGTCCATACCACAACAGCGACAAGGAATAGTTTAGGAGGTCCGCGCTATTCCTCGATAGGCCTTCCAAAATGTTCAGAGAGAATTGAAAAATAGACTTTAGTACTGCCTAAAGAATAATGGAAATCATTTTGCATATTTTACCTAATATTTCGAAGAAAGGAAAAAAGGAAGGAAGTTCTGCAAACAACAGATGACAATATAGTCCAAGTAGAAGAAGGAAGGGTAGAAGTAGATGATAATACACTGACGTCAGCTATACGTAGGTGTGGCTCAATATACCACAATGTTGTAGTTTTCAATTAAACACAACTTGTTATTTATAAAGTATTTTATTTTAACTATTTTAATGTTGCGAGTCGAAACTGACTTGCTTTGAAGAGTGAAAAATTTCAACAAACTGCTGGTCACCACACATTTGTGACCAGTAAAGGTGGCATCTACCCTGATCATATTACAAAGAGAATGCCGTCCTTATTTTTAGGAAACCCAGCGGCTGCACTCATGTGGTTACAATAAATTATGCCAATAATTTACGTAAAGTAAAATAAGTGAACGCAACATACCGCCCCCGTTGAAAGGTAGGCTTTCAACAATTAAACACCTTAAATTACTTACATTCTACCACAGTTAACAAGTTATTACACGTTACAAGAACACAATATAAATGCATGATTATGAAAACTAAATTACCAACAGAAAGAAGCAAAACAAAATGAAACACTGATATAACACTTTCAGTTTAAATCGTCATTGTCGATTGGCAGCAAACAAAGTTTTGTTGTTGCCCGTTTCACAACATCATTTTTGGTTTTAACTGTTGCCGCCCGAATA